>CABFWO010001213.1:57522-133473 GCA_902155825.1 Timema genevievae
AACAATCGTAATATTTTTGTGAATTGTGATTTAGATATATCATAACATAGGTTTTTGTGATTCTACAAAGCATTCCATCATAATTTAACTACTAAATATTAATATCGTATAGAAATAAGTGGTTTAAAAAAAAGTATAATAAAAAGGTATTACCATTTTAAACAGTAATCCGATCTTTTTACTAACAATTTAAATAATCTTAATGAAAAATAACATTGTTTTAACTACATTTAAATAAAAACTACCTTTAGAAAATCGAATTAACAGTGAACGGGTCAAAATGAACGGATCATCGAACTGAACCAGATA
This sequence comes from Timema genevievae, assembly GCA_902155825.1. Classification (NCBI taxonomy): domain Eukaryota; kingdom Metazoa; phylum Arthropoda; class Insecta; order Phasmatodea; family Timematidae; genus Timema; species Timema genevievae. Next base: position 57,832 of record CABFWO010001213.1, read on the forward strand.
CAATGAATCGTTCATTTAAAAGAACGATTTTGCCCATCTCTACTTCAATATGATAAAATAAATAATAAATAACATAATGTGTAACGAAAGTTATTTTTCGTGGTTTTTTCTAAGAAATACTTTAAAACTTATTTTAATGTACTTTTAACTTTTAAATAAAATGTAAAATTTAAATATTAATATATATTAATTCAATTCATATTGAAATATGAGCGAAACAAATTCTCTGCCAGTGGAAAGTTTTGTACTTGCATTAAAAGAAAAACGGTTTCCATTTAAAACAAAATGTGCGAGATTATTATGTCCGATGTTTCATTTTTTGGGCATCTTTAACAAATAGAAATAAAACAACACCAATCTGCTAATATTTTATTTTATGATTATTAGATTTGTTATTTGTGAGTATTTTTATTTCTAATAACGTGCATAAATTGGAAAAAGACCTATGGTAAATATATTTATTTTGATATATTTTATTTGGAATGTTGGATGTGCTGTTTATTTCAAACCTAAGTCGCTAAGAACAAGCTAATTATTCAAATATCACATACGAGAGAGCAGAGATAAAAAAATTGTTTTTTAGGACTTTAAATATACCCACACAGTCTGAATAATCGGCATAAATAATCGGAGATTCAAACACCGATCATCGGAATCGCCGGTTATGCGATAATTGGCCGATGATCGGATTAATAATCGGCATCGGCCCAGCCCTAATATATGTATATATTTTAGGGCCTAATAACACGGGGGTGTATACTATATCCTTATGCATAAGACATTTATTCCCCTTTATGAAATCTGTTTTATTCAATTTCATTCGCCCCCAAACAGAAACAGTGAAAGTATTTTTAAAACAAAAAATAAGTCTTTGAATGAGCTTATTAAAGCTAACCTCTCCTACTCAAAGAAACAAAACAAAATCTCAACAAATGACAACATGTAAAATCTAGTTTTTAAAGCTCAAAAATATTTAATTTAAATAATAACATTTTACTAAAATAATTAAGTTTAAAGCATAGAAAATTACCTAAAAAATATAGGTAGGGCTACCTAGTTTAAAAACAGTATCAACTTTTCTTAAACAAATTCTACATTATACCATCGCATATTGTTAACATTTTAGTTTTACATAGCATAGTATAACTTTTTTTTTTTAAAAGAAAAAGTGATTTATAATTTTTAGCCAGCTAATACGACACCCAAACAAAAGAAACACCAGATCTATTAATATTTTCCTCTGCTCTAATAAACACACCAAGACAACACATTGTGGTTGTTATGTTAACCTCCTAACTACATTTTTTTTTCCTTTTTTTATATATTTAATTTACATTGTAGTATTAATTTTATCTTATTTCTTCTGGAAGTAGTCACTTGAATATGTAAACCAGTTAAAAATATTCCTCTAACTAATCATCATAAGAAAAAAAAACGAGGATTCTGTGGATTCGATTTAGTGGTTAGTTTTTAGTTTATTTTATTTAGTGAGTTTTTAAGAAACCAATGCAATAACTAGTTTTAAAACAAATATTTTTATGCTTAATTTTTATAAAATAATTTTGCACACACACTTTACCATTTTTCCTCTTTGTTTTTACAAAAAATAACCAACTAATTATAGTATAAAACTCTTTTTCAGAGTTCATTCTATTTGTAATGATAAAATAATTTGAGGTTCACTCTTATAATTTCAAGCTAATAGCTATATTAGCTAATGCTCATGAAAATAACCAGCATCTCCATTAATGTTAGTAAATTATCACACAAGCACTCAAGCTTTGGTTAATTTAACCAAACATTTAAAAAGTCACCCCAAGTTGTCAAATGTCTTACATTTAAAATTAATTTCCTTTCTCTGAACAGTATTACACAACAATCCTAACACTTATAGGATTTGTCTCCTAATCAAGTTAAGTAAAACTTCAATTCCACTTGTAGTTTCTGTAAAGATATTACAAAAAAGAATAGACAATGGCCTTGTGTAAACAAATGGGATGTTATTAAGAGCTTTATGTTGCATAAATTACTCTTCGATCTTCCACAACGTTTGTAGAAATAAAATACAAGTCTAGGAACTCGTAGAGGACTAAACACTGTGTCTATGAACAAGCATTTGGATGAGGGATTTGAAACACAAATAACTAAATAATTTTGAAATTGTAATTAATAAATTTTATAGTAAGGTGATTTTAGTTGCAAAACGATGAAAATATTTCATAATTTAATCTGATATACAAAATTCTTAATATTTAAAAAAAAAATCATTGTTTCGTATTGCTAGTCACTAAAAGTTATAACAATCCAATAGGGTGAAAACCAAAATTACATTTTACTAAATGTAAATTAACTGCATATTTAAATTAAAAATGTTATTTACTTATTATATAACACACAATATACATCAAGTAGGTACCTAAAGATTTATTGCATTATTTTATTTGTACTATTTTACAGAGCTGCTATTGCTTACCACATACATTACTTTTAATTTTAAAAGGGGTGCAAATTATTTTAAAACTCTAATCCACCACACAGCTATTTCATCAATAATTTCCCTCTAATAATTGGTAAAAACTACTTAAAAAGTAGCTAGTTTAATTTTTTATATCTGGTATTTAATTACAACACTCATACTTTGTGCTGTCATATAAATTATACAAATATTGATCCGTGGATAGCAATTACATATAAATATAGACATATAAATAATATAAAATTCAGTTCGGTAGATTTTAAACAAATGAACTTTGTATGATGCATTTAAAACCCAGTATAGCAGAATATTATTTTAGGTTTGACCTGCGTTAGGGTGTTGGTTCAATAAAAAAATGAACTTTACTTTTTTCTGTAGAGAATTATTAGCAAACAAATTTTTATTAATGTATGCTTAGTAAGGCGACAAATAAAAACTGAAAAGAATTTTTGTTTTCAGTTTTTTAACCACAAAAAAAGAAAAAAGCTACCAATTAAGGTTTCTGAGTTGTCACGTTTATGATCTACACACAAAAAAACTGAATAAAATGAAATCCCACACATCTTTACCGCAGAAATGCTACTATTTATCACTTAGCTGATGGACTAGATGGAGCCAGCTCAAATGCCAAAGCTAATTTCCTCCTGTTAACTTCAGGTGGTTATGGACCTGTTCAACTGACATTACACTTTTTTATTTACTAAGTAATAAGTCAAACTGTTAATAAACATAAGAAAAGTGAGGTGTTGAAAACAGCAATTAATTTTGAAAAACACAAAGACTAGTGGGTAAAACAAAACAACAATAGACTTTGATAAACTCAAAGGAGGGCGGGGAAAACAATAAACTGTGAGAAACACAAAGAAGAGTGGGGAAAATAACAATAAGCTTTAAGAAACACAAAAGAGGGTGGGGAAAGCAATAAACTTTGAGAAATACAAAGAAGAATGGAGAAAATAACAATAAACAAGAAACACAAAAGAGGGTGGGGAAAACAATAAACTTTGAGAAACACAAAGAAGAATGGAGAAAATAACAATAAACTTTAAGAAACACAAAAGAGGGAGGGGAAAACAATAAACTTTGAGAAACACAAAGAATAATGGATTAAATAACAATAAACTTTAACAAACACAAAGAAGAATGAGGAAAACAACAATAAACTCTAAGAAACACAAAGGACAGGGAAAACAACAATAAACTTTAAGAAACATATAAAGAAGGGTGGGGAAAATAACAATAAACTTTAAGAAACACAAAGGAGGACGGGGAAAACAACAATAAACTTTGAAAAACACAAAGAAGAGTGGTGAAAACAACAATTAGCCTTGATAAACACAAAGAAGGAAGTTAGAAAACAACAATCAACCAAGTTTTACAATGACAAAATAAAGAGTGTTGTTGGTTTATCATAGTGTAATTTTGCATGAACCCTCACAAATGTTGGTTTAATTTATATAACTAACTGTAGTTAGTAAAGAATTATATTATTACTTTTAATTGGCCTAGTAGTGTTCTGAATTTTATTTATTGCTAACTTAGGAAATTAGTGTCTACTGCTATACCGTAGTGATTGTATTGTATTGTTTGTGTGTATGTATATATTCTTTTAATAAGGGGCAAATTCAGGTTGATAAGATTTTTTATAGGTAGATTTACATTCCTTGTCGATACTTTCTATTTTCTATTGAAATCTGCACCTCTTAACAGTTTTTGGGCTGCATGCTAATATATTTACTTTCCAATACCATAATTTAAAACTCGACTTTAACTCATTCTCAGGCAATTTACAATGAATACATACATGCTCTAACATTTTCCATAATTAGGTCAAAGAACTAATACATTTTCAGTATTAAGATTTTCTTAATTTTTTTTTTTAAACTCCAAAAGGTTGGAAATGGAATTTTTGTTTTCACCCATTCAAATATAATTGTTATATAATTTATTGACTAAATAAAGCCTGCAATTGAAAAAGTGATACATTTTAAAAGTTTAAACACTTTGAACTTGATCAAATACAAACATTTAAAGGACTATGTTGCATGCTTATTTAAATAAACACTGCATATAACTATTTTTTGATCAGCATAGGAAGAATATTTTAGAGAAGTTAAAAACTAAATATAGAGCCAACCTTGAAAAAAAAGTTACTATATTTATATTGAAACTGCCATAATTAACATTATCTGTCTGTCAATATGGGTTGCTACTTAACACATGGTTCGGCATATACGTACATGAGAGTGGGAGTAACTTTTCAAATTGTTAGATAAGTCTTTCTTCCTATGGCAAATCGATAATATTTAATAATTATATAGTCTGGATTTGCACCTTTTCAAGATTCATATTTTTTTGTATGGCTTCAAAAACAGCAATAAAAAGATTTAATGGCACCTGATCAGCTTGGTTTGATTTTTCCCTTTTTGCAACACCAGTAATATTACATTAGAAATAAAATGGCTACAGTAGATGTAGAGAATACCTAACTCATATTTCAAAGATAGCTTGAACAACTAAAACAATATAGGTAAAATATGTTCTTATATTAGTTAATGTTTTGACTATTTTCTGTGTTTTAATAATACTTATTTTGGTACTAATTAATTTCAACAACTACAACTGGACATAAAGGAAAAGTAAACACTTTGTAATTTAACTGATATAAATAAATTTTACTCAATTATTTTTTAACAATATTACATAAGGATTTTTGCTCAATTCACAATGGCAGTTATAAAACAAAATTCAGTTAATTAATCAGGCAAAACTATGTATAAAATTTGAGTGTGCTAAAAATGACAGAAAAAAGTCATTTTTACAGAATATTTTGAATTTGTTTATGTAATGATGCAAAAGTTGTCTCAATTAGTACAATTTATTACTTACATATTCAAATGATTTATTCTTCCTAGTATCTGATTAAATATTTTCACTCATTTATGTATATATTTTCTTAAATAACTTTGAACATTGAAACCAAATATTCATTTAGTCATTGTTTCCCTGTCCCTATTGACTGGATAACTTTGTAACAAATCATTTCAGATTTTTCGTCTTGATCAGTAACACTCCATATAGGTTTGATGATAATAACAATAATTCATGAAGTCACAAAACACAAATAATATTTATAAACCCACCTTTCACTCTATCCAAAAACACACTTCAATATAGGAGATAGGTATTCAGTTTAAATGAACTAGAAATCCTGGTGTCTAAGTAAACAAAGGTGAACCAAGCACATCTTTACACTGTTAATAGTATTTTTAGTTTACAATTTGGTGTGATCCTATATTTAAAATAATTTTCAAATGAGATTCAATGTTAAGTAGTAAAATTTCAAATCTAAATAGGACGAGAAGTTTTCTGAATACACTAACAAACTTACTAACACCAGCAGCGAGAAGTTTTTCGACGTCAATTTAGTTCATAACTAAACTCATACCATTTTTAAACAATATATTCTAGAATCTATGTAGCATCTGATGAATTTGAAAGGAGCCTTAGACCTTACTTCCCTTTCCTTCCCTTTCATTACCTTGAGTGACCCTTGTCACTAAATCAATCAAACACAAGGGTGCTTTACACGTATGAATTATTTGGTGTTTTTTTGTGTGTATTTTTTGATCAAACTATTTATTTAAATATGCTTACTAGTAATACAAAATAACTAGTTCATTAATGAACTAAATAACAACTTTTTGTGTTTATTCAGCATGAAAGTACTTTTTTATGAAAGTTAAAAAAAAAAATATTGTTCCAGTAAAATATGAGTACTCTCATTTGCTAACATTTTCCATTCCCAATGAATCAAAATCTAGTGATATCACTGAAACAATTTTAAAACTTATTTTTTAAAAGCAACAAATGAGATTCACAACAGTTCACCAGGATTGCTAGTGTGATAAAATAAGTTCATTTATTCCTGCCAGCAGCAAACACTCTATATAAAGTACAGCATACAAATCAAAACATAAATGCCAACATTTCTCACAGAAACAATGTCGTTTGCATAAATGCTATGGTAAGGAGTCACCATAAAATGATGCCACACTCATTCATGATTTATTTAGACCCTTATTTCTCTGCATTATAGCCACTGTTAAGTTCTATTTTAGTTGGGAATTAGATTATCATATTTTTTTAAAAAGTGGAAACACTCTTTTTTTTAAGGAGGAAACTGTTTCAATTAAGAAAACACTTAACCCTGAAAAATTCAATGAATACAAGCTGATTGAAATGGATATATGATATAGTGATAAACCAGAATGATCAACAAGTTCCTAAAAATTAAAGTTAACTTTATTTTAAAATTAATCATTGATTTTAATTACCACTTTATTTTCTTATAGAGAGTTCTAATAAATAGTAATGCCTTGATCCACATCAGAGGTCATATGGCCTAACACGCCACTTTCGTGTTAGACTGGTTTGCCGGTGCCAGGGAGCTCGAGGTTAGAATTCTGGATGGGTGTATCGAGTGTGGTTTTTCCTATATAGTTTCCCACTCTCCTTCCATGCAAATGTGAGTACATTTATTCTACAAATTTACCTTCCTCATCCCTATCCCACTAACATAGTTAATGTATGTGTAAAGCCTGAACATGTCCTATAATGATATGAAAAAATAAATCTTGGGAGTAATTGCCATAATTGACATAAACAAAAGTGTGAAATGTCAGGTCAGGTGTTCTGTCAATTCAGTGTAATTCACTGGTATATGAAATATTACACCTGACAATGCTTCTGTCTTAATCCCCCACCCCCCTTCCTACACACAAGGGGAGTGACTATAAAGCAATATTCTAATTTTTTATTCCATTTTTAAATTACCCAACTACCATGACTCTGAGCTCTAATTATTTTCGCACATAAATACAAGTTTTTTTGGGAATGTAAATAATTTTTAGTAAGCAGTATTGCAAATTGAAATCAAGAATGATTGAATCTATATTAAAAGCTATCAACATGCTGCTTTGTAATGTTGCACCACATCAAGTAGTCAAAAGTTAGGCTATACACATAGTGATAAACAAAGTTAATATGAAAAATAAGAAACAATCAGTTGGTAAATAAGAATAAAAATAGATGAGTTAATGAAAATTAATTAATAATACTTATATTTAATTAATTTTCGTCACACTATCTATTTTTGGCCTGCAGGGGGCAGGGTAAGCAGTTGCCTAAGGCGGCATATTCATAATGGTGGCAAAAATGAGATATAGTAACTTTATTTTTACTTTTTAAAATTCACTCACTACCCATGAGATACTGTCATGTCAAAAAAATTGTAACTATTCAAAGAGATAAGTTACATTTATAATAACAATCATATTTCTTAAAAATATACTATACAAACCAAATATTCAAATTTTCCAATCTTCCAAATAACTTTTATTTGCTTGCTCCAAGTTAAAGTCTGCTTTACAATATAGAGACTCAAAAGATTTGGATGCCCTAGATTTAAAGCACGAGTTTACAATGGTCACAAGGTATCCCACCTTCATTATCATCGCTCTGAGATGTTTTAAATTATGTATATAGTAATGGGTTTTCCAAATCTTCCGTAATGCGCTTAAGAGTTATCTTAACGCTGGCTGTAAACATTTCTACTAAACACCTACAATCAAAGCATCATGTTCCAAAAAGATTAAGTGGACTTGCACCTCTTTCTATTGAATATAAAATATCCCAAACACTTGAGCTCAAAGAATCAGTAAAACAATTTGCTAAGGCTGGCAAGGAAAATCCAATTTTAAGCTGTTGTTTCTAGACATTTTTATTTTTAATTTGTATTGTTATTTTTGTGTATTTCTTTTAATTAATAGAAATGATATTTTTTTTATAAATACATTAATAATTATTTGGTTTTTTTTTAATGTCTTGAGAGGGGAGGACTGGGAGGGCAGCATTTTCATGCTTTGGCTGGGGAGGCAATAGAGCAATAATCCTTGATTCTCCCAGTAACAACTTCAAACTCTCATGATTTTTAAATCAAGCAATATCTCACTAGATACTTTCTGTTCAAGAAAATAAATTCACACATGGGTAGAGTAGGAAATATTATAACCTGAAACAATTCCTAGCTAATTCCTAACTTCTAGGAATATTGGTTGAGCTATTTTAATTTGCAAAACAACGAGTATGATATTGTTCAATTTGCGGCTTTTGTTAAAAGAACATAGCATAGGCTACTAATATTGAATGGCAATATAATGTTTTAAATTGTCAGATTTATCATTATAAATTTTATGTATGACCACAAAACAAATCATATTAACAGAAACCTCATCATGTTACCTTCTCAAACAAATCAACAAATAAATTACCATATTTTTGAAAAACCAGCTACTATGGAAATGTTGGATTAATGTTTTATATTTACATAAGTATTGCTTTGTACAATTTATTGAAAATTGGACAAAGTATGTGTGTTTTTAATGCAGATCTTGAGTTTTGAAGTGTAAGCTCACTATGAAATATGTGTTAATGTTTTCAAATAAAGACACACAAAAGTAAATGCAAGTTTCTCGTGAGTTCCCATAATGTTTATTAAAAGATAAGCATTTTGATTTGAGTCTAAATTCAAGCTAATTTTTCTCTTGCTTATCACTTTGTAAAATGAAATGTATCTACTTGCAATATAATTTCAGCTATGATTATAAATAAATTTTACAAAGTGACCCATAATGTTTGTTTGAAGTATAAAAAAGTTGATTATGTGATTATTTAACAGCTTCATTATATCTATTTTATTATATAAATAAAATGTTAACCCAAAATTTTAATATCATTTTGAGAATTATTTTTACTATTCACACATGTTGGTTCATAACTTTAGAAACAAATGGCTACAAAATTGCAATTATATATTTATGAATTTAATACTTTTGATTCAATTTAACTTCTATTTCCACTAATATTTTAAATATATTATATTGGAGTGAAAGACATGCTAAAGAGATAAAAAGTGATTGGCAGACATGATAGTAAATATATTTGCAAAAAATATTAATCCAAACTAGAGGTTTGTTTTAGGCTAAGCATAAGTTTAGTAGGAAATTATGAATGGGGCAATTTAAAAACTAACTAGAATAGGTACCAAGTTTGAGCCAATTCTTTTACCAATATAAAAAACAAGTCTTTTGTAAATACAAAATGTTTGAAATTTCTCCATCCAAATGACTTTTTGTAATCGGTTTTGCTCAATATTTTATACTATTAACTCCAAACGTTATATTTTTGAAAGTTTGGATCCAATTAATGAGGAAATTATGAATCAGAACCCCAAGCAAATGCCAGTTGAAATATTATAATTAAGGACATAACTAATTGTGTAACAAGTTTTGTTAACAGAAGTTAAAATAATTTTTACTCTCCTATTTTGAACAACTTTGAGACACCATATTTGATTGTTTCCAAATATTGTACTCTGCCTTTAACTTTCTATTTTGAAAAAGATGTAGCCTTTCCCAGATAAAACTACGTTAACATTAATTTTGATTACCTAACCTTAGCATGGTGATTATTCTTGCCTGGATAGTATGTAAAATGATACAAATTGGGAGTTTTCTCACTAAAGTATGACCTCTGTGTCTCTTTTTTCTTTCAGCATGGATCTACATTTAAACCCCAACCTTCCAAGCATGCCAAACTTTGCAAGTCAATCTTAATTAGTATCACAAATTCAAATCAGTAAGACTTCTTAAACCCTTTTTTTTTGTCCTCGCTTGTGACAGCGCTGAAGTAATGACCAAGTAGACTATACTGTTCAATTCCGAACCTTATAGAATTTACATGAAAGAATAATTGAATATTCGAAACAAATATGCAGCGCAACACAGATGATTCAAGGAGCACTAAAACAAGGACATTTTTGGTGCTCATAAATAATTACCTTGATTTTTGTGTTTTACTTGTGTTTACTAACTTAATATTTAAACTGTATATAGAAATAAAAAGATAGAAATTTCCTTTCTTAAATAAGTTAAACTATTTTTATTTTTACATTGATAGCAATTTTTAAAATAACAGTGTTTGGAAAATATTTATTAAAAAGCTGTGATGGGGCACGATGAGAATTGTCATTTTAAAAATAAGAAGCTTTACCTCTGGAAAAAAAAACCTCTCCATTTATCTCTCTCTCTCCCCACCCCAACCCACCACACTCCACCCCTCCCACTGAGCAGCCTGGCACAAATATTAAATTTTAAGCTAGATACATCTTTCTTGGTTAATTTCTATTGCTCGCTCCACTTTTTTTTTTAATATTGAAACAGGTTTTTATACATAGTTTTGTAATCCATTATTTTAACAGAATAATGAATATACAATTATAATATTCTGACTTTTTTGTATCTTTTAGATAAGTTCTGCAATCAGCATGTTTTCATTTTGTTTGTCACAGTATTCCTAGCTAAAATATGTTGATCAAGCTTAATAAATGCACATAAAGATAACTTAAAAGTGTTTTTAGTATACCATATTTGAACTAATAGTAGCCTGGGCTACTATTAACAACTTAACTTTTCACCCCAGCTACAATAATTGGAGCCCTTGGCTACTTTAGGAGCTCTAGCTAAAAAATAAAGAGAGAAAGAAATCTAGATAGAGTTCCTCAACCTTGCCTGAATTTCAATTTGTGGTATGTTTTGAGTTGAAAGTAACATTCATTTTTAAGCTAAATCTATCAACACCTGAAACAAAAGTTCGAAAAAGAAATACAACATTATGAAACATATACTCTGCTCAAAGTTGTCTCGATTGTTTTTGGCCAAACTTGGTTATCCATAGCTCTCCCTGGGAACCATGCATGTCCTATTTGTTCCTATTATCAAGTATTCCAGCATCAATATCGCAAATATTTTCCAAAAATACCATTTGAATAATATGTAGAATACTGGTGCAGCAAAACAATTACCCTAAAAATTCAAATGGATGATTTATTTTTATTTTAATGGATTATTAGGGTTAAATGATGGGTTGGCTGATAAATAAGAATAAATAAATATTTCTCTCTGAAATTTATATAAGGTTCAAAATAAATAATTTACTGAAATTTAGAAAAAAAAAAATGGATTAGTGTGTTATACATTACAGCTACAAAAGGTTTTTTTTTAACATTTGTGTATTGGTATTTTGTTGTGGTGAGCAGAAAAAAAAATAGCTAAGATGTAAGCCTATCTATTTATACTATACAGAAGTTTTTCCTTTAACACTTTCTTTTCTTAACTTATAGGTAGAAAAAAATAAAATCGGTAAACTTTAATGAATATCAATATTGCTTTGAAAGGAATAAATAATAATTTGTATATATATTTTTTAACACGTTACTAAAAAAGTTTTAAAATAAAAATTTACACCATACCAATTAATAATAAAACTAGTATCAACATTTCCAATCATATTCCAGCCCTCTAGTTTCCTTGAAAAATAGAAATTATATTACTATTTGCAGCTGTTTTTTTTTTAAATTTGTATGAGAATCTCGTTACCACTATAATGATTGTATCACACATATTTACATATATTACACAGAAAACACAAAAATTATACACTTTGATTTTAAGAAAGTTTCAAGAACCACTGTTGAAATGTGTGCATGAAGGGGGAAGCAAAAATAAAATAACTAGGAACTGTATTGTATATAATATGTATCTTTTAAATATAATGATGGCATCTAGAGTGTGAAAAATAATTTCAGTATTTTTTTTGCTGTCTTATAAAAACACCTGAGAGCAAATAATATATTACTTCACATTCAATAAATAAAAACAGCTTTATTTTGTCTTTGCTATTAAATATTTGTGTGGGTTTTGTTAGACACTGGAGAAGATGGAGAAATTTTTTTTTGTCTAGCATATATAATTTTATCCAATAAAAATTTAAATCTCAAATTAATTTCTACTTGTTCTCATATAACAGTACAAACTCAGATTAAATATTATTAGTATGTTGGCTGTTTTTGTCTTAAAAATATATGTTTGGTTTTTTCACTAAAAAAGATGTTGGATTTTTTAAAGCTATACATGCACATTTAGTATTATTATAAACTTATTCTAAATATAAATATATTTTATCTTTCCCATTAACACAAATTTGGCAATTATGAGCTTCGAAGATAGATTAATGGTGGAGAAAAAAATTAATGGAAGACTAACATTTTATTTAGTAGCTACCTACATGTTCACTTATATTTTTGGGGATTGATGTGACTTAATTTAGTTTTTTTTAAGACTGCATTTATTTTGAAAATATACTTTTAAGTCTTTTGAATACACAATTACCAGAATAAAATTGGCCCAAAAAATACCCACATCTAAAACAACTAAATGCATCTAAGGTAAGTGTGTAGGCCTTGCTCTATCGCCCTTTAAATGTTTATTAAATCTCAAATCCAGCAATTTGTTAAAATTTTTCCTTTAAGTTTGAAAGAGAGAACTGTTTATCAAAATACAAATTGTTAATTTATCTCCCACATAATATTTTTCTGTACTAAAGCAAAAATGTAACATATGCAAAAACTATAATGCAACAACAAACTTTAATATTTGACATAATATACTTTTGGGTTATTTTTAAAACATTTAAAAACCAACTTAAAATATGTCATGGTACGTACACTCTATTGTCAAAAGCATAATTAAAAGTTTTGGCTTAAATTTAACAAAACATATTTTATATATACTATGTATTTTTGCATTGCTCTACTGATTTTATAAAAAAAATAGAAAAATCTTTTTCCTTCAATTTCCCTGGAAAATCAATATTTCACCATTTATTAGCTTTAATTTTATTTCAACTACTTTCAGAAATTAAAATTACACACACAAAAAAAAAGTAGGGAAAATAATTTAAAATAATGTCCTATTTAATGAAAAATTGGTTCACATTTTGAGAGTAAATTTAGAATGGAATGTTAGTTAATATATAGATGAAAATTTGTAATAAGTTGTACAAAACTAAAAGATAAAGGCTGTATCCGAATAGTCTACTTCACGTGCCGTCGACCCTGGATGTTCACTCTATAGTTGCATTGGCAACCATGTGATCAAGTGGTGTAGAACTGTCCGAATAGTCACGAAGTGTGCCGATGCACCCCTGACAAGCCCTTGAGACCAAGGGTGATGGTAAGTTACCCTTGACACGCCGTCGATGCGGAGTTTAACTGGCAACTGTTTAATTTTTCGTCTGCCAGAGTAGTGTGATCTGTTATATGCCATAAAGTATTTTAACTATACTGGTACTGCTTTTATTGTAGTGTTTTTGTGTTGTGTTGGAAATGTCTAGTGAAAAGAAGCAGCCAAAAATCTGTATCCAAATTCAAAACAATCTTGAAATGGCGGGAATGGATATTAAAACCTTGTATTTGTTTTTATTCCATGCTGATAGATGGCATTTAAAATAGTTTCCAAGACCACTGGTAGGAAGCAGCACTGCTAACTCAAGGATGTGTAAAGGGTAGTTTATCGTTCGAAAAGTCTGTTGCAGTCTTTGATCTCAAGTGCGTGTAAAGTGTAAATTTATCAAGTCTGTATCAAGTCAAGTGTACTTGACTATTTGGATACAGCCTTATGCCCAGTTTCATTAGTCAGATTTAGTACGCCTCAAGTGCGACGCTATACTAAATACAAGACGTCACCTACCTGAAATTGAATGGAATGGGCCAGTTTCATATGCGAAACTGGCCCATTCCATTTTGGTCTAGGTAGGTGTCGTCCTGTATTTAGTATCGACTCGCACTTTAGGCGTACTAAATCTGACTATGAAACTGGTCCTTTGTCTCATTTATGTAAAAGTGAGCCAAAAGTAGCAACTTAATAAAACACAAAATGATCACAATATAATCATCAATGTATTCTTTGACTTCCTATTTCCTTCCTTCAAACAGGGGGCCTATATACCAATTTATATCAAAGGAGAATAGAGGTATACTACCAAAATAAGATTTTTATTCCGATTTGGTGGCAAAGTGGAGAGGATCTTTTATTGTTTTCAATTAATCAACAACACTAGTTAGGTCTCACTAATTAAAATACATAAAAATCAGCTTTAAATGATTGATATTGATGACAATATTTCACTAAATTTTTAATGATACTTTTAATGAATAACCATAGGGGGGCATATTTACTCAGAGTGGAACAATATTCCTTTATCTTATTTATGTAGTATAACCTAAACAGTCTATCACTCACTTCCTTTTGTGATACATAATTTCATAAACGAAAAAAAAAAGTATATATATATATATATATACATACATACATATACATACACACATTTTTCATTTATAGAATTATGTATCATATGTTATATATATATAAAGATGGGAACAAAAAAGATGAACAGAGTTGAGCAAAAGGGGTACTTAATTACCAAAAGCTTAGCTTTAATATTTTGTGTATTATTTTCATGATTTTTTAGTTTGGTAGCCTCAGTATAAATGCATGATAATTTTTCTAAAACTAGCTCAATACTTTATTTTATATATTGAGAACCAGTAATAATAAATAGCTATGTATGTATGACACTCATGTATGGGTTGGGTAACATGTGCCAAAGAAATATAATAGGTACAAAAATTATCAATGTGCTGAGTAAAGAGATAAAGGAAGAATCATGACCTCATAAATATGTTGTATGAGGTACATGAGGAGGATTACTTGAAAAAAAAATTAATATATTGTCTGCTTCAGTCACAGGGATTGGAGAAAATACTTAAAAATGTCATGAAAGATGGTGAATTGTGCAACAGTTATGTCAAAACTGCAGACATAAATATATTATTAGGTGTGTTTTCGCAATTGACCTGGTATTGATGTTTATGGCCAGAGCGTTTTTGCGCTCCTGATATCATGGCTGGTGGTAACACTCTCCCTGACAAAGCTAAATAGCCTGGTATCAACCAATGAGCTGAGAATGGTGCGCCAATTTCAAAACAGCACAACTGTTTGTGTTAGATTTAGATGAGTATAACTTCATAATCAATGGATTTTAATAATTATATGTGAATTAAAATGGACAGCAAAGCCTATTTATTCTTATATAGGCCCTATGGACTTTATATTTTCTGTAAGTTATTTTTGGGAAGATAAGTTTAGCTTAGTACGCTGTAAATATTAGTCCTAGTAAAAAAAAACACCAATCAAATTAATAATAAAATTAAATATAGAATTTTCCATAGAATTGCAGTACATGTATGTTTACATAGATTAACCTAGCAGCTGTTATATCTACTTTACTCTAACCACCATTTTTTACTACAAAAAAAAACAAAAAAAAAACCTCAAAGTCGTTTTCACGCTCCATCTTGGTCAGAACTACTTGGTTGATAACACTCAACACCAAGACATAACCAAGTCAATCGCGAAAACTCGCCAATTATTCAGATGAACAAATATTTCTCCTCATCTCTTTGGTTCAGAGTATGTTAATAATCTTTAAAATGTATGTCTAGCATTAATTTTTTAAATGATTGCCAGCTTATTTCAAACACACTTTAAAATTATATTATTTATATTCCAAGCACTAGTTTTATAATACACCTTTTTTAAAGAGTTTAATGTGGGAGTATAGGGAACATGAGAAAAGGCCTGGGTTTAAGCAGTTTTTATAACAAAACTTTTTTTGGCCTAAACAAATATAAATATAGCTTCAGTGCAAACATTGGGCTCAATTTTCTTCACATGGTTATATCAACAGTTCTTGAATATCTTTCATGAGCTTCATGGCATTTAATGAGAAACTTTTTAAATTAAGAAAAAAGGTCATTATTAAATTTCAGGACACCCTTGACATATATTCAAGAACTTTTGAGGTCACCATGCGAAGAAAATTAAACTCTCCTCTAGATTTGTATTGAAGCAATATTTGATTTCTTTTGACCAAAAAGATTTGATACAAAAACTGCAAACACTATATTCCCACCTTAAGGCCTGAATTCAATTTACAACACCAGTTTATGGCCGACCAACATAAAAATTTAATGCCTGTAGAAATGCTTGTGGATTAAACTTCACTCTCTCCATCCTGTTTCTTTAAAATTTGAAAATACAGCTCACTAATAACCAGAAAATTGCCACTACTAAGTACTGCTACTAAAATTCAACCAATAACACAAAATAAGTATATCTCCAGTGTAAAACTGAATCGTTTACTGTTGAGCTAGTTTTGCTGGAAATTTTAACAGAAATTTTCTGTGCCTAAGTTATTTTTAGAGCCCAGATTTTCATGTAGTAACCTACAAAATATTATGTAATAGTATGAAAATATGTAACATTGAATAACCATTCTTTACCCATGTTAATAATACATATATTATTGAAATAAATGTTAACTTTATGGCTGTAAATTTCTGAAGGAAGTATTCAAACCACATTTTACTAAATGTACACATATGTACAAATTATTTTTTAATGAGTTGCATTGCATTTTTTTGTTTGATTGATACTACTTGAATTTCCCATTAATTAAAGACTTAAAATAAATATAAATTTATTAGTTGATTTTAGAAATCATACAAACACTAAAAACTTTCAACGAAACCTACACTGTTGCTAGATCTTTGAAAACAAGACTACTCCAAATTTTTTAAAGTCAGTTTCATATACAGTAATTATTTTTTCAGTATTGGGTTAAATGTCTGATCTCGACATATTAATTACACTTGAAAGTATATGCATGGTTGGTCTTGTTTGTTTTAAAAAATACCATTCTACGGGCCATATGATTGTGACAGACTTCAAATTTTATTTCTTTAGGCAATTTTTGGTNTTTCGTCTCCCGACCAATGAACAACAGGAAAATGAGATAATCAGAAACAAAAATGATTGTAGGCCTTACAACTTGTCAACAAACTAACATGCCTGCACGAGAGACATGCTGCTGAGGTCACTATCTTGTAATACCGCATTTACTCCCCTTCACAAGGTGAGAAACATCAGACATAAAGTTACGTTATGGCAACTAATCTTCTCTGATGAGCCGGCATACCTGACTTAGACATTACTCACTGCCATCCCTTTAGTGGATAACTTCCTTTATAAAAGTACATGCTGCCTGAAAATTAGTGACAAATCATTTTTAAAGTATTTTTCCACAACAAAGACATAAAAATAATACCACAATAAGAGAACAAGCAAAATATATAATTTATGTAAAATCTTCAAAAATATGTAGAATTTAGTAAAATATGTAAAAATAAACTGAAAATACAATTCCAAACAACCTAATTCGTTGACATCTCGCTTTTAACATTTTTAAGGGGCAGAATTAAAATATGTAATGACATAAAAATCTGGGCTCTACTAGTTGTGTTAAATGTGATTGGTTAACTTAACTAAACTAAAATATGTATCATAAAATTGTTTCAAGAATCAAAACACATTAAATTTTTTTTTTTTTGCAGTTAAAATATTGCACTAGAACAGCAATAAGTATGTGAATAGTAGTTATCTAAAAAAAAATACAGCCCTAAATAAATACTTATCAACTTAATAATAAAATAATAAACTTTGACTCCATAAATAATATAAAGTTTATAATTGATACAAAACTGATCCTACAAACAAATTCAAATTGCCACATTATATTATACTTTTTTTTAAGCAGCCATCTTGTAAATGTGGTGATCATATATTTTTGATTGAAATGTATGCACAAAATTGATTAAGTGTAATATGGCTGTTGAATTTTAAGTAAGTTTTGGATTAGTATGATAAACTAATTAACTTTACTGAGTGCAAATTTAAGGGATAAATAAAAATCTGAGGAAGATTTCCAAATATTTAACTTACGTGTGCCAAAGCTGAGCCAAGAAAACTGAATGTCCAAAAGATAGTTGCTGTAAAATTAAAATATTTTAATTTTATTTTGTTAATTAATATTCAGAGTAGGAATATAGTTTTACTCATACAACTTCATTTATTCAAAAAAGCAAAACAAATTAACATGTGAGTCACCATATTTTCAAGATGGCTGCTAAAGTAAGAGTATGCTAACGCACTTTTATGACACTTAGGATAGTTAAATGAGTGGGCATTTGTACCCATATTAAGATTTTTATCATTATATTTCTTATATTTTGATTAAGAACTTATACTTGTGATTAGGAGCTTATCAACTTGATGATGTGAATCAATTATTCTATTATTTAATTTCAATTTTAAAGCATCATAAATGGGGGCCTATGTATGCTACACCAATTTCAACTTGGGTTCTGGGGGGGAAAAAAAAGAAGGAAAGGACACAAGTCCACTAGTGTACATATGCACAAAATTCAATTCTCAAACACTCATGGATATTTTGTACTTAAAAAAATCCAACAATTTTACAATATATTTTAAAATTAACATAATAATTTACACCTCTTAGATTCACTTAAAGCTGGAACAGGATTTATTTCAAGTTTTGGATTTTGATTTATTCTTTTCTTTCATTTTCATTGTTAATAATTGATGATGTTTTCATATTTAGTATTTTAAAATTGTTTTAAATTGATTAGTTTACTTCTATGTAGCACCACAATGATCAATCAATTAACAACTTAGCTTGAAAATGTCCAGACTTTATGTAAGGAAGGAGGTGGACTTTACCTTTTAAGAAAATCAGCGACTTTAAGAAATAATTCACTCTTATTTGTGTGATTTATGAGTGAATAAACAAATGTTTGTCTTGAGTCGTTACTTTAACAATTCATAAATAAAAGTCTTAAAACAACATATTTCTTCCTCTAAGATCAATACATTAAGTTATCATAGATATAATTTGATTGATTTCTACGATGTTCATTTCAACTAGCTTTTTCGTCCACTAACACACTATATACTTGCAAATTGAAAATGAGCCATATTTTTTTAAAACAAAGAATTATAGTTATTTAATTATAATATCTAGGAATTAAAAATTCTTCAATGTGATATGAGGTCATCTGTATGTTGAAATGTTCACAAATAGCAATGCTCTTAATACATTGTCAGATTAGATGACTTTAGATGACACTCATTCATGAAACATACTCAATATAATATATTAAATACTTGACACATTACATATGACAAGCATTGGAAATCGAGGTTTGAATTAGATATTTACATTACATTATTTTCTATGTAACTTAAAAAAAAAGATGTATATAGATCCCTTTGAAAACATAAGTTGTTCTTTTATAATTATTGACAAAAGAATATTAAACTATCTCAGACCTCTATAAAAGTGCTGTAATAAAAGAAAATTTAAGCCAGGAAGAAAATACAGAAGTTAGAAGTTTCATAAGGTTTTATAAGAAGGGTATATTAATACCTAAACAAGTATGTTAAACTTAATTGTTTGTGTGAAGAATATCTCTCTGGAATTTTAAAATTACAAAATGGAGAACACAAATAAAATAAAAAATAATTTATTTAGTTGATTGTTGCTATGCAAACCAGTTCAAAGATATTATGAAAGTAATAAAAATAGCTCTTGAAGAAAGCCCAATGTGTTTATATATAATTTATAAAACTGGAAGCCAGATTTTGCTTTGTTTAAAATCAGCTTCTTAATTGAAGTTTTCTTTGTTGTCTTAAAACAATTCTGTAAATCACAATAAAAATTGGTAAAAGGAACAGACGCTATTTTGTTTCGAGTTTTTTTGGGGCAGCGTCTAAATAAATTAATTTTAGACCTACAGGGGAATAGTATTGTGAAGAATTAGAACTACCTACTAGGTTTATTAATTATTTAAATTAGTAGAACTTTGACAGTATTTTTTAAATTATCAAGAAAATGAGAGAAAAACAATTATTTGCAAAAAGAAAATGTGTTACATTTTCGAAACAAATGACTCTACACAAGCCTAAAGTTAGCTTTTTTGTGAACAATATTTAAAATATTTTTTAACTGAAAATATACTATTGATTAAATGGAAAAAAATTTTTTTGTCTATTTTAATCGAATACATTTCTACAAAACTTGCTTTTAACAAATTTCTGAAGCATAGAAAATTTGAAACCCCTCAGCATTTAAAATACCCTCACAATATTTTAAGACCAATTCAATTTCAAAACTACTATTGACATATTTAGTTAAAAATTCATGACTCCGTGAATAATTAAAACATAATATATTTGGTCTATCGAAATTCCAATTGTGTGTATAATGTATGTGACCTAATAGTAATGCTGGTTAATATCAACAACTTTACTTTTAACCCCAGTTCAATTGAAGCCCCCGCTAATTTACAAGCTCCAACTAAAAAAAACCAAAAAACACTAAAAAAAACCCCACACACTTAAGTAAATTGAAACAAATGATAAAAAAAAATTATAAATATTTTTATTCTCAAACAATGAAACACAATAATATGGTATGTACATATTATAGATTGACTTTCAGGATATTCGTGGCAGAAAAACTAGTTGATGACTGAAGAGTAGGGATCACGCTTCTAGTTGAGTGACAAGGCCCTTACTAATAAAGCTCAGCCTGAAGTTGAAGTCAGGGGAGTTGAATAACAGAAAGGGGGTATTAAGAAAATTATATAATGTAAGGCCCATTGAAAAATTCTCGGAATACTTATGCCGGCAACAATTAAGTCAGCCAATGTTATGTCAAATATGGTGACTGAGAAATCAAGGTTTGAATCCCAGTTGGTTGTTCTAAGGATGGTTTTCTCTAAATGGTTTCTCATTCTCCCTTCATGCAAATGTATATACTTTTCCATTAAAATTCTAACTTGCTTATCTATATTAAATTAGCGCAATTAAAATGTATGTGTACAATCTAAACAGATAATAAGATGTGTTGGAAATATATATTTTTATATTTTCCAAACTTTTGTGATCTTGGAATTTTTTTTTATGAATACTTTATAAAATTGTACATTTTAAATTATAATAGAGACCCCACTTTACAGCGGTTTTCGATTTTACTATACATGTTCACTATGTTCTGTGCTTGTATCGCTCTTCCAGCGTTTTTCAGCATGCCGCACGCGATTAATGGCTTTAACTGCCATTTGATGTCGCTAATTCAGTCTGTTTACAGTAGTGGTTGGCACTTTCAAATAATTTTAACTATGATTTATTGAATGATCACTCAATAGTTTTAATTTGACTACTTTTGTACAATTTTTTAGGCCTAATTCAATTGCATACTTTATAATTTATATAATAGTGTAAACATGTTATTAGTATTTTATATGGGTCAAAAGTTAAAAAAAGGCTATCTTCTGCATTACAGCGATTTCCGCTTTACAACAGGGTCCTGGAACCTAAGTAGCCATATGAGCAGGACCTTACTGTGTATTGAAGCAAACAGAAAAAATTATCATCATAATTAATTATTCCATTCCAGCAAGCACTGTGTCTATAACATGCAATTTTTAAATTAAACTATTTATAATAAACTAAATTTTGAAAAGTGATTTTTTATCCATCAACATTTATATATTTTGTGGGCTCAAAACCAATATATATATTCAATGAGCTATCTTGTAGACCTATTAATTTTTTATTGCTATTATTTTTCTTTTGTTTATCTGAATTTTTAAAACCAATCTACAAACATCTTTGAAAAATATTTTCATTTTTGAGGAAACGACATTTTACAATTAGTTTTTTTTTTCCTAACTAAAGAACGAGATCTTAAAAGAGTACATCTTCTAGGAAGAGTATTGAAAATATATAATTCCTTCCTATAATGCTGGGAGGACGATCAACTCAACATTAACTTAAAGTTAACTTAACTTAACTTAATTTAACATAAAGGATCTCGTTTTTTTTAAATGGAAGTGATCATGATGAAGTTAGCTTAACGTTCACTTGCAGTTAACTTAACTAATAGATATCCTGGGAGGTCTTTCATGTTAAGTAAACGTTACATGAAGGGTACCACGGGATCTAGCCAGCCATTCATTATGCGAGTGACGTCTACAGGGCTATTTAGTAATTCATTTGTTGGTTTTATGACCAAGGTTTACTCTTTAGCTTAAGTTCTAGTGATCAGACATTGAAACAAAATAATTAAACTATAATATAATTTATGCTGCCATTTGTACAAATTTCATTGAGATTATTTCTATCTCCCAAGTTTTGCTAGTCATGTACAAGTAATTGTACAACCATACGTGTTCAAATATAAAAAAAAGTTTAGTAATATATATTTATTATATTGATTGAAAACTGTAAACATTCACAGATCATCACTTTACTAATAGTACAAATCACAGATCATACTCGAAAATGCAGATGTTTGGCTCAAGTTGTTATATTAAATTACGTGACTTGTGATCACACATATGTGTTTTTTTAAGTTAAGTGAACTTTAAGTGAACGTTACATTAAGTAGAGTTAAGTTGATTGTGATCCCGACATAACATCCACAATTTATCCATTAACTAGTCAACTATAAAATGTACTTTTGTCCTTTTCCAATCAGGTTTATTTCAAGATAATTATGATTTTTGGCCGGGGAGTTTTTTTCCCATGATATTTGTCACCAATCTGTATTATTTAGAGCTTACTGGAAACTGGATTAATGCTATTTACATCAATGGGCAATAAAATATTGCAGGAATTCAAATCTGATATCTACTTTCTTCATTATTTTCAAATTTATATTTTTATAAATCATTTTAAAGTAATATTTTAAATTGTATACCCTTAGATTTGAATATTTATATTAGTGAAATTAACTTTTCAAAATTAAATAAAAATGGTAGGGCCTATTGATTATAATGACCGTCACTTATTTCCATTAGTTATTCGAAATGTTTATTATTCATTGATATAAGAAACTACAGCTCATAAAGATAGTTATTTTACTCTTAAATAGTTTAACTAATAAACTAATTAATAGTTACATTTTTGATAGTTTAGTTTGAAATAGTTTGCCACTTAAACATTTTAATCATAATCATTTATTTAAAAAAAAATTATTTTTTTTCAATTTAAGCGCCAGCTAAAATTAAGAACACTTAAAAAAGTGGACCATAACATGCAGGTTATTTGTCGCAAAAATGTGTTCAAACTCATTAAAGTTATTAAAATGAAAAAAATACACTTTTATACCACAGTAAAAATTTAAATCTAGCTATTTGTATCACTATTAAAATTTACCATTGATATGATTGTCTAAGTTTCAATAGATACAAAACTTAACATCAAATTACTGAGAGTTTTTTTTATGTAGTAGCATCAAAGAAATTTAATTTGCTTATATTAGAAGTATATTTAAATTGTTTATCCACTAGTTAAACATATTTAAACTTTGTACAAATGGCCACTTTGCTTACAATTTATTTTAATATAGTTTTAAAATATACAGTTCTGAAAATAGCATGAGTGAGTAACAAAAAATGGTTTTGTTGTTTACAAAGGAATGATTAAAAAAAATAAAAAAATATCTTTTAAAAAAAAGGAGTTATAGTAATATTAGCATATATCGAGATAAAAGTGCTCGCACCAATTTTAACAATGGTTACAAAACCAAATTACTTTCTTGAAATCATTTTAAAATATTAATTTCTGTTAAGAGATTTGTGACATTACTCAAACAATATTGTAATTCTCAGTGAAAATGTTCTGTCCTTCTACCCCTTTATCTTATTATATATAAGCTACTTATGTATTTTAAAGCAATCAACAGGTTGGAGTTGGGGGCCTGGTATTTTGTAATTTTTTTGAACTTCACACCTCTCATATTTCATCTGAGATTTAAATCAAGGATTTAAGTTCGTAAAGTTTTTAAAATGAAACCTAGTCAGTCACAGGAATCAAACTCGGGACCCTTGACTTAGTGCGTCAATGCTCTTAACACTGAGTCATCCAGTGCCGAGGGTCATTCTTCTAATCTGTGATGGACGTGGGGAAATCATCAGCTACCTAATGAGCTATCATCAATACCAACACCAACAGCGACTCGGGAGTGGCTTTACACTGCTGACATTGTACATTAAAGCGGATTGCATGAAGAAAACGTATGGTTGTACAATTACTTGTAAATGACTATCAAAACTTGGGAGATAGAAATAATCTCAATGCAATTTGTACAAACGGCAGCATGAAGCCACTCCTGAGTTGACAGCGGCTGTGGCATCAATGATAGCTTAATAGGTAGCTCATGATTTCCACATGTCTATCGCAAAATCTGCCTTAAACTATGAGTGAAGAATGACCTGAAACACTGGATAAATCCTGGCTAGATCAGTGGCATAGCATTGGTGCGCTAAGTTGAGAGTCCCGGGTTCAATTACTGTGTCCTGGTGTCATTTTCCAAAATTTACAAATATAATATTTGATACGGACTAAATCCATAACTTAAAGATCATTTCGATCTCCCAAGCCTCGCTAGTCATGTAAAATGTACATCTGTATGGTTTCTTCAGGAATTTGAGCTTTGGTATTTAATGGCTAAGGAAGATTAATCTGAAACTATCAAATTACTATTAGCATAAAACCTGCCCTAAATATTTATAATTTGATGGATTGTTTTTGTTACAATATTTGTTTAAAAAACTTTTTGTATTTATTAGTATGGAAAGTACTTTGCTACTTTATTTTCGTAAAGTAACCACATATTTGAAAAATATGCCTAGACAAGGGTTTGAACCTTGAATACTTGGTTTGGTGCCACTGCTCTATCAACGGATCTAACCGAGCTCTATATAGCCCTCCCAATACTGTCACAAGTCACTGAAAATGTGCTCAAGCAACCATGGCTGGTACTCATGGGAGAATTATGCAAAGGAATGTGGCTTAAACTTGGACGATCCCCAGATAGTAAATTAGTATAGCAAAGGAACATTAAAACAAAGGTCTGGGGGTCGAATCATTGTTCAGGTATATTTGATAAATATATGTAAGTGTATGAGAAGTTTTTCAAATTAACTTTAATGTATAAAATATGTGTGTTATAAACTAGGTATTACAAGTATTTTTTACCTTCAATAGGGGACATGCGAGGCAAGGTATCAACCTCATTTGGTCTTGTTTGCTGTTGATCAGGTTGAGGTTCTGACGGTGTAAGGCAATAAAATAAAAAGAAAGTGTTTTTCTCATAATTTATGGTTCATTAATATATATATTATAAGGATATTATTATCATTTATGAAAATATAGGCCTATAGCAAGGAAAAAAAATTAGTTGAAACATTCTCTTTTCAGAAATATTTCAAGGATCTGGATATGGTT
Organism: Timema genevievae; assembly: GCA_902155825.1. Lineage (NCBI taxonomy): Eukaryota > Metazoa > Arthropoda > Insecta > Phasmatodea > Timematidae > Timema > Timema genevievae. The sequence goes on from CABFWO010001213.1 coordinate 83,482, forward strand.
TGAAAAAAAATCATAGCTTGAGAGCAGCAGACACCCCAGAACCTGTCGAACTTAACCATCTTTACTCTACCAACTGAACTATATGGTGTGTATCGAGGCACAGTGCTATGTTCCTGAAGTAGGCTACCTATATAATTATATAATTGTGCTTTGCTTTGCGAATCGTTTGATTAGTGTTGTCTAAGAATTGTTTGAAAATAGTTAGAAAAATTACCCTGAATATATGTATTTGTCAAAGAGCATCAGTGGGTTCCTGAGGTCAAATCATTATCTGGATGTCATTTTTTAATAAAAATACATAATATTCTCTATTGACACTATCAAAGAAACAGGTTTCGGTGGCATCATGGTATAACGCGCTACTCTTGCAGTAGACTAGACTGCTGATGACGGGGAGATCGAGGTTCGAATCTCAATCGGGTGTACTTAGGGTGATTTTCCACTCCCCCCACGCAAATGTGGGTACACACCCTCTAAGTATAACCTTCCTAATCCCTAAAACCATTAGCATAGTTAGTGCATAAGCATATAACCCTAAAGGGTAGTAAAACACAATGATAAAAAATAAAAGTGTGTTTTTTAAAGTCATAAGGATTCCTAGTCAATAAGATATTATGTAGACTACTTAGCTAGTGTTAAACCTTTTAACAATAAAAGGCTAATATCCACTAAAATAAATGCTACCTAAATAAAGTTTGACCCATGGAGCTATTATATATATGAATAGGATATCCGTATGCTGCAGCGTTGCAAGAAAGTAAAGCCAGCTACGTCCTCCTCACGGAGAGACGGATCGAGCCGCTGTATGGCATAGTATGGCTACTGGCCGCTGTGCCAATTTAACATGGGAAGCATAGGGAAAAAAGGGACATGCACTCACTTGAATTAGAATACAACTCGATTGAGAGCTTTTAGATTCTTTATGTAAGTAGGGTGCAAATGTTGAATATATTTGTGTCATTTTTATGTAAAAAATATAAAAGATTACTTTGTATTTCGGCTGATAACAAGCGTCTGAAAATGCAAATTAGATGAAAATCTAGATTGTTGTTGCTAATATTAATAAATTAGCTTAAAATTACCGTATGTTCAAGCTAAAATCTATATATAATTATATTTTGAGTATTGTAGTATTTTTTATTAACTCATATTAGCTTTGCTGTAACTTACCTAACTTTAGTAAATTGTGAGAATAGTAACTGTTATGCATAGAATAATTCTGTTTGGGAGGGGGAAAATTGTAAAATAATTAGTATTTTCTTTTTTGATTTATTAAGTATCAATAAGTTATATAACGTATAGGTTCAAATAATCTTGACTGTTTGCTAGGAAATGGAAGCAGCCATGCGCCACCCGGGATGATTCATACCCTCTCACCCCAACACTTCCCGAGTCAAGGTCAGCTTCAGTTGCGCGTCAAGATAGCTCCTCCATATATATAAAATAGCTCCATGGTTTGACCACACTCTAATATGAACAGTTTCATAAATCTTTGCATCCCCCACAAAAAGTGTGTGTAAGAATATATTTAATCATAATTATTTTTTAAATTGTATAATAAATTTTGCAATTGGTTATGTACTAATGAAAACTTTCATAACTCTAAAAAGTTGCAACAAAATTTAATCCATTTAGAAGCTTTTAAAAAATGATATCATAGAATATTTTTCCTTTTGCTTCAGCAATGCTTATTACAAAAAGTATTTGTCAATATACTTTTTTCCTTCAAAATAATGACTGAATAAATGCTTTCAAAGCATGCAAAAAAGATTATATGTATAGATATAAAAAAGATTCAGACAAATTTTACAAAAATCATAAATTCTCTTATGTATGAATCAAATATGTGATAGCGGTAGTAAATAAATAAACTATATAAACATAAGCTACAGATTACTGAAATAAAATGTTACACTTCTAATTCCATTGCTTGGTTATGTAGATGTGTTATCCTAAACAAACTTAGTGAGCTTTACTAATTTTAGTGCAATGTTTGTGTTCAAAATACTGCTATAGTAAAATATTTTCCTAATACATAAACTTCTTCCACTCCAAAATACATACTCTTCCAACACATTCAACTTTCATAATTTAATTTTCAATCCAACAAAACTTATATATATGTATATATATACACACATACATATATACATATACATATACACATATACATATATATCTTCAACTCTAATTTAACATATCTTCAAGTTCGGTGATTCATTATGTGAGCATGAATGATTATTTCAATTGTTGTGATATTTCCTTTTAAACAATATTAATTTATTCCTAAATAACTTTTGAGTTACATTTTCCCTGTTGACGGAAAGTCCTAAGTGCCAATTTAAGTCAATTTGTTAAGCACTAATAAAAAATGTATCTTTTAAAACTTATTTTCTAGGTATTTTAACTCTTTTTGTGTGTGTCTGTAAAAAGGAAGATTTAAATTGTGTGAGCACAAAAAGTGCGGTATTGACACAAGTGACAATATTACCAATGCAAAACATTTTGCGCGGCTCAGTCACTCTGGTTGCCGGTAAAACTGTCGACGTCGCGCAGAATGTCCGGCCGCCATCAGACACTGTCAACGCTGGCAAACCGCTCGCCTAGCTCATCACACACATGTTGGCGGTGTGATGAGCCTTGATTCGTACGGCGGCTGGAACTAGCGGCAGTACGGCGTAGCCTGGCCAGATGCCGCCGCCTACGCCGGCGCTTGCGGTGGTGGCACCACACACACAGTACTAGGATCACTGCCGCACTTGCACACAGTAATACCACCAGGAGGAAGTACATGTTGGATGGAACCTCCATCACACCTGCGTACAAATACCCCGTTACACAAACATAGCACTGCAACCAGACTGTGAATCTTTCATTGACATAACTTAATAAAAAATCTCTAGGTGTATTTCTGATAGATGGTTATATGAATCAAGACGCACCCCTGGATATATCAAGGGGCTGATAACTGCCTATCAACCCTCATAAGCAAGCTATAAAAGGAAAATGGACTGTTTCAAAATCATTTAATGTATTTAGAATTGGTTTCCCCTTATTAAAGTAAAGGAATAAATATTGCCTAATATACTTTTTATCAATTTGATAGGAATTAAAAACTTTTTTATAAATTGCTTGCTTTCTTAATGTTTGCTTTAGCTGCCCACAACTAACATTGAACTAAGGAACTAGGATGAGAAAGATGAATATTAAAAAGCGTGTCGCGAGAATGAAAATAAATGGTTACGCACAAAATTAAATACTTTCTCATTGATAACATTTTCATAAATTAGTTATCAATACATTTTAATAAATTGTCCTCAGTAAAGCAAATATTATTTTTATAATCACACAAAAGACTAAACAAAGATCAATTTTGAACAAAACTGATAATGTCTTTTTATTTAATTAATATTTTTCTAAAAATTTCATCAGTAGCATACTCGTGGATTAAAACTAAATAAATATATCTATATACCATGTTGAACCAAATTGTCAGAGGCATTTTCAAAAAATTTCAAAATTTCAAAATTTCAAATATCAATCATTAATAGACCACACTTAATTTGAGAGCTAAAATCAAAATCAAAAAATGCTTCAAGGTATGACCATAAAACATCTATTTATCAAATCTGAGCAAACTCTATCAAATTGTTTTGGGTGTAGCCTCAGAGACTGACAGACATTCAGACAGATAAACAGAATAAGAGCCACTTATTTGGAGGTCCAAGGTACCTATATAAAAAATCAAGACTCATTATAATCTTCAAGGTTGAAAATTTTCACAATTACTAAACATTCTTAAATATGGGGAATTAAAATCATGTGTAAAATTATCTACAATGTACTCAACCAAGAATCAAACCAAATTTCAACCTTTCAGTTCTGAAATGATAATACCAGTAAAACACATTTTAATTCTTGTCTGTTCTTATCTTAGGCCATCATTAATATTAATTATCTAATGAATATAATTAAAACAAACTATCATAATTTATATACCGATAAGGACCTTTTAGTTGTTTACCCTATATTAGACTTTTAGTTTAAGTGATGAGGCAATTTTTTTCAATACTAATGTTTGTATATAGTCCTTAATTAATAAACACTACTAAGTTTAAGTTATTGATAATAAATGTTTCTTTAACTGAGTGAAAACAAATTCCAAATATATTAGAATATTTTTGTTATAAACTGTTTTCCTTTTATATTTTGATGTTCGGAAGAAATGTCGACCAAACTCTTTAAGAGCTGATCTCAAGACCAATTAACTTGTCTATTAGATACAAGACTATGCTCAAACCATAAATTTCATAAAATTGCAATTTTCTGCATTCTTCATTTGATTTGCAGAATGCATTAAATCATTTGAATGGGATGACAATTTTTTTATATGGACGGACTAGGAAATGATTGCCAGCTTAGTATAAATAGAAAACTGTTAAAATAAGTTAATTATTTTGTGTATCTGGGCAGAATGTTCTAAAAAATGTAAGTTAGGTAGTGAAATCGACAGGCGGGTGAATGAATCTCAGAGAGTTGTCAGATGTATGTAGACTATTTCAAAGAATGAAATAGTATCGAAAGAAGCAAAGATGGCAGTATATAAAGTGTATTAACTCCAACATTGTTTTATGGATGTGAAGTGTGGGTTTGTCAGGAGAAACACAAGATGATTGCGAATGTAGTGAGATTTCTAAGAAATTTATGTGGAAAAACTTGTATGGACAGAGTCAGTAATGAATGGATGCTGAAGGAGTGTAGGTTGAAAAGGAATCCAATAAATTAATGTAAAAAAAGGCATCTTACGTTGGTTTGGACATGTTCAGGGAATGATTGTGGATCAAAGGGAAAGGGTAGACCATGTACGATGTGGTGAAATGTTGTAGATGAATGTGTGAAAAAAAAGAAACATTAAGAGTTTTAGGATTAAAAGAGCATGTATGACTCTGTGTATGGATGTTGAGGTGAAGTGAGTATGCGAAGATAAAGGAAGTGTGGAGAAAGTTAGTGAGGATTTATTAAGCACAGATCTATTGTTTTCTGATATACATACACAGTCTTTTGCCTACCCCATAAGGGAACGGCGTGATTATGTATGTTTTAAAATAATTATTTTTTAATTTTGTTGTGTTTTGTTTTTATGGTAAATTTGTTTCATTGGTCTCAAGTCCACTTTTTTCTAATCAAGACTTTTTGACTGCATTGCACTGCACTGCACTGGTTCGAGCTAAGTTTCGCATTACCATTGGGGCAAGACAAGCTCTTAAGATATGTTTTTCCTACTTCCATCCCTACTCGTCCTCCCCTATGCCACCCCTCTTCTCTCTTTCTATGATGTTTAAAAACCCTAATAAAACATATGATTAGAGAATTGTTTCTTCCTCCCTTAAATATCTGCTAATGAATATAAATGGTGAGAGCTAAATGTATGGCATTCGATCTTTGTAATAGTTATTATTTTATCCGTCCCTTGAGTAAATTTCAGATTATAAGTTTAAATATATTCTAAATTATATTGTTTTTAACCTCTTTTTGGCTATATGTTTGCAAGTTATTGTAACATTCTTCTGTCCTTGCCTTGCCCAGAAAGTAAATAAATAAAGAAAAGGACATAGGAGGGGTGCAATTCTGTCATTTTTGGGAAGTTCTAGAAAATAAGAATTTCTGCTAGATGCTTCTTAGACGGCATATCGCCCCCCACTCTTCACACAGACTTTGTGCTGTGTACATGTACAAGCCGCATTAGGCACTTTAAGATAGTTACTCCATGTCACGGAGGAGATTTAGTAATGTGACATGATCATCCGGTGTCGGTAATTCCGTCATATGTGACAGTGGATCGCGTGACCCATCTAATCATCTTTATAAATGAAGGACTTATTAATGTGTTTTTAATAAAATTATTACTAGCATTTTCGGAGCAGATTTTAACTACGCAATAAATATATTACCAGCCCAACACAACCTGAAACCGTTATGTTATAATCGTGAAGTAAGAATATTCCACCTGCTTCAGTAGCCGAGTGGTCTAAGGCGTCAATAATGTGCTAGAGTGGCCTGCTGTTGAAGATGGGGAGATCAGAGTTTGAATCTTGGTCGGGTGTACTGAGGATAGTTTTTCCAAAATGGCTTTTCACTCTCCCTCCATTTATATGTGGGTACACTTCCTATAAATATAGCCTTCCTCATCCCTAAAAACCATTTGCGTAATTAGTAAATAAGCTTATTACCTGAACGAGTACTAAGACACGGCGCTAAAAAAATAAAAATAACGTGCTACCAAAACTTATGGCACATTTCCGAATCATTAAGCAACATCTTGTACTCACCTTTATTAGTTAAAGTAAAATAAAGAAAGTAAAACAAAACTACACAGATAGTCCAATTATATCACAATATGAGAATGTATGTATAAAAGAGGAGAAATAAACTAAAAAAGTAAAACTGTTGACAGACTGTTACACGATGCGAGTAAAATAATTACATTTGCACTAAAAAATAAATATCTTAGGGAAGCTAAATCGACTTAAGGACCCAGTAAAGTAAGAAAAGAGGGTGATTCCATGATTAAAGAATTAATTAAATCTAAGGTTAAAAAAAGCTGCATTCATGATCAAAAAAAGTTATCATTGGTGATAAATTATTGGCTGGGCTACTGAATGTTGTGTTAGTTCTATAGTTATTTTATTGTTTAAGTTGTGTGCCAATAAAATAAATGTATGTTAATAATAGCCCAAATAATTTTTTAAATAATAATAATAAATAATAAATTTAAAAACTAGTGATCATATCCAGGCCTGCTAGGTGCTCAAACTGGGCCAGGTACCAGGTGTAAAGCGCAGGCCCCCCTCTCATTGTACTACTCACCTTCAGTGGTGGTGAACCTTATTATTTAGAGGGGGTTTTTTGACCCCCAAGTTAAATGGAGGCCTGGGTATCCTCACCCATCAAATATTTAGAAAATATTTAGTGACCCTCATCTTTTTTTTTTTTTTAATTATACTCTTCTAGAAGCTATTTGGAGTGGTCTTCCCCAGTAAACCTTTTGAAAATGGAATGCCCCTAGTATCTATTTAAAGTGGTTCTTACCCTTTTTTAATCATACTGCTTTAAAAGTCATTTGGAGTGGTTCTCCGAAATTTTAAAATTTGGATGCTCCCACATGTTATTGAGAATATCCTCCTTCGATAAATCTTTGAACATTTAATACCTTTAAAAGCTATTTTGAATGCTTCTCTCTTGGAAAATGTTTGCTACCTAAATTCTTCTATAAAATATTTGGAGAGGACATCCTCCAGAATTTTTTTTGAACTTTGAATATCACTTGAAACTATTTAGAATGGTCTTCGCCTAGAGTTATACAACTATTACAGATGCTATTTGAAGTAGTCTTCCCCCAGCAAATTTTTGAAAATTGGGTGATTTAAGAAGCTATCTAGAGTGTCCTTGCCTGAATTAAAAAAAAAATTAAATCTCTTTTGAAGTTATTTATAATGGACCTCTTCCAGAATTTTGAAAAATTAAATGCCTCTAGAAGTTATTTGAAGTTTGATGTAAGGCCCAACTTTCAGCTTCATAGTCAAGAATATCAGAAGGGAGTGAAATAAATCTATAGAAGGGTCAAGTTTATTCTAGGGGCGGGAAATTTATTCTAGTCAAGGGGGAGGGGGGGGAGGACAAATTATTTCCTGGGTGAAATGCCTCCTTCCCCGTCCCCCCTTGTTCCTCTAACACTGCTCAAAACTTTGGTTTGTACATTTTATAAACTTGTTTTAAATTTAACTGAGTATTTAAATGTTACACATATAACAAAATACTTCATTTTGAATCAAATTTGATTTATAGCCAAACTCTCATTGTGTGCCAAATGTATTTAAATATAAAACATGAAACTTGAAACCGTGAAGCTTCCAAACACTCTGAAACAAAGGACAAACGTGGATCAAACCAAGGATGGTGACAAATACTAGTTTGTTCCTTCATGGGAAACCACAGTGGTAGGACTGCCTACTTAAAATGAATAGGCAATTTATTTTGTGTTTTCATTCATCTTGTACATTTATTTAAAATTTGTCAATCTGGATCTCAGGCCCGGGCCCCTGGAAGTCTCGTGCTTGGTACCATTGTACTAATAGTTCCCCCTTCCCTCGTAGTGGGCCTGATCAGATCTCCATTTACAGAGTGACAAGAGGAAGGCTGTTTGTTGAGAGCATATTTCCTAGTACTAATAAATAGTACTTTACATAGCAGTATATTGGTTAATACTCAAACATGTCAGCAACATAATTAAAGTTTAATATTTTCTACACTAAAAAATGCAAAGATGGATATACCTTTGAAGATATATAAACACGTAAGCGTTGTGCACACAATATCATTAAGTGGCACATCATTGGTGATGCGTTATCAAACGAGGACTTAGTGATATAGTGTAAAACCTATGTGCAGGTTAATTATATGTCATGTTAACAATAAACATCCCAGAGAGATGTTGGTTGTCTCCCAGCTTTGGTGAGAAGTGAGTGATACATTATCTCTGCCATCAAATATGTTCTCATGGTAGTCTCTTTTCTTTGAATAAATTCAACTGTTCTCAGTAAACATGTAAAATGACCATTTATGATTCTCAAATGATTGAAATAACTAGGTAGCAATATCTTCCACAAGTATTTCTTATAATAGTGTACACCAGGGTGGTCCAACGTTTTTCAGGCCAAGGGCCTAATCTCAAATCTGATTGTTAATTTGCACCATGGGCCAAATATATATTTAGTAATCCCATAAACTTAATCTAAGAATACACATAACACTTAATAAATAATGATTTTCAATACTAAATTGTATTTTTGCATATAAAACGCTAAGTTGTTTTTTAAAGTTTGTGTTCATGCATATTTTATAATACAGGTTTGAGAGAGTAAATAAACGTTTTATTTGGCAGTAAAATTTGAAAGATTCTATCAAACAAAAATACAATATATGTATATATATGTATATGTATATTTACTACTCAAATAAATGCCTAATAAAATGCAACCACTACCTTTGTAAATTTTTATTTGAGTCATCAGCTATTTCACATCTCCCACCGAGGCTTTCCTTTTAAATTTCCTCCTGAGTACTGTGAGGGCAACACTTCTAGTGATCGCGGGCCGCATTTGGCCATCAGGCCTCCAGTTGGACCATAGTAGTGTACGCAGTGCAACAAGCTTTTCTCTCCTCTGTATCCAGTCACAACCCCAACTTTGTTTGCTTACATTTTCTCACTGTGTTTTCTATTACCACCAACTATTCCAAAAAAATATTTGCTGCTTCTAAGACAACCTCTCTTGATGCCATATTTAATTAATAATAATAATAATAATAATAATAATAATAATAATAATAATAATAATAATGTGTTTAAAATGCATCAGTCATAACCTTTGTGTGTGTATACATGTGGTGACGTGAAATTGGACATGAAATAGGCCTGTATACAGAAACTATGCAACATTACCACTTCATAAGCTCTATATTATTGAAAAGTTTATTAGAATTGTTTATGCATGATTAATGGTCTGTATATAAAAAATATTTTTTGAATACAATTGAATTAAGTCCAATTTTTTTTAATATATAGAAAGAACCATTAATCACACAGAGACCGTTTCTAGCAAACATTTTAATTTTTGTTTTAGCACAGTGTCTTACTACCTTTTTAGGTTATATGCATATGTACTGATTACACAAATTAGTTAGGTATGAGGAAGGTTGAAGTTAAATGAAGTGTGCCTGCATTTGTATGGAGGAAAAGGGGAAAACCATTTGTAGAGGAAAAAACCTCTATCACACCAGCATTCAAACCTCCCTGTCTTTAGCAGTCTGGTCTATTGCAAGTGTGATGCCTCAGACCATGTGGCCGCCAAAGCAGATCACGTTTTAAGAGCTTAGGATTTTGGTTTTTTTGCAAGATATTTTAAGACATGTACAGACAGACATAACATGTAATGTAATTAATGGTGTAATGTAATGCCATTCGTTTATTTGGATGCACAGCAAGCGTGTAATGTAATGCTCGTGATGAGGATCGTTCTGATCTGTCGGCTGTCAGTTTTTGGAGCGAAGATAAAAGCGCTCGCAGTGTAAGTTTGGACGTGATTCGTGATGAATGTGCAAATGGCGGTCTGTTTACTTACTTAATTTCTTTCTGTTTTAATTTACTTATCGAAATCTACTTATTTACTTTACTTACTTATACTGACTTCTTAAAGCCATGAATATGTGAAGTGAAGAGAAATCGTTTTCACCTTCCATCGTTAAATACATAAAGATAAAACCAGACCCAGCGACTAGCACCCATCTGTTCGGCATATTCGCAGTGACTTGAGTGGATCACATGATTCTCAGTATCATTCGCGGTGTACTCATGTGACGTCCAAAGCATTTGCGTTACTTTACACCATTGCTTACATTACAGGTTACACCCGTCTGTACGCGGCTTAACATGGTCTATGAGAAAAATATATATCTATAATAAAATGTGGTCCCTGTGGTATCATTAATGATACATCATTCAATGATAGTGTGTACATGATACTTTAGCTAAGACAATGCACCTGTACAATACATTCGTGGTCCATCTAAAGGGACAGCAACCAGATAACAAAGATAATATTTTGTGAATGATAAAATAATGATTTCTTGTTAGTATATTAACATATGAATAGACAATTAATTCTCAAACCACAAAAGATGTGTCAAAATTAAATATTTATGGCCACAATTTATAAATAAATCAAATTTTAACAAAAAAAGTAAAGCATTCAAATACTTGCTTTATAATATTTCCTCATAAAAATATTTAAAGGACAAATAATTATCAGTAATTTTCAAAATGTCATATATTTACTAATATTCCTACTAAAATTATTTATTTTGGCAGATGAATATCTTTTCTGAATAGGTATTATAAATTTACCCTCAAATATCTTTTCAAAATTTCAGTTTCATATGAAAGCAATACATATCATTTCAATCACACATTATGAGTCGTTGTCCTCTTCTCAACTGCGCTAATATAATGTTGTGGTCAAACATCATCAATATTAACCTGCTTGATTCTGTGACAAATATTTTCTTAATCAAACTGAAAAAATGTATATGTATATATTCTACATGCTCTTATATGTTTTGTCTCGTATTTAACAGCAGTGAAAGTTTTGTTGGGTGAGTTGAGATTATTCAATTTCGTCTTTTTATTCATATAATTCTTTATTATATGGTGAAATAAATGGTTAAAATCTCGCTTCAAAATAATTATGTTATATCAGATTTAAATTTCCCAATTTGCAGCTAGACTTCATACGCACAGACAGCATCCGCTGAGTCTTGTGTGAAGGGTTGGATACAAGACGTTGGTAGTACACTGAGGAATTGTGCGTACCAGTTATTGTTCCCGTATTCAGCTCCACCACAGGCTAGAGGAAATCAATTTGAAAACTTTAAGATTAGGAGCACTCTTGTGTTCTGGCAATACAATGTCAGGCGCTATTTCTACAGTAGCCTCAGAGTGTCAGAGCCTTGAATGTCTCGACTAGAGATGTAGCATCGTTTTTGATTAATAAAAGACACCAACATGATGGGTACTTACTAAGCATTTTCTTAATATTTAAAAAGACACCTCTTCTCAACATGCCGGCCAAACAACATGGTGGATACAACTGTTTCGTATAGTTTTTATTTATCAGAACTGCTGACCTATATGATTTTAATTGCACATATGGATTTCACCTAAAGGAGCAACATATTATCTTTCCTCCTGCGAAACTAAATGTCAGTGTTGCATGTGGGTGTTATAAGCCACCCATATTTTTCCCTTGGTGATAAATATTTATTATTTGAGGTATTTAACATGCACTTTTACTAGTTATTATTATATCAGCACACAATAATTTCTATGAGCGAGATTGAAAGGTCCTACCAACTTTGCCAGGAAAAGTATTTTTACATACTTTCCATGGATCTTTTACATGCCACAATCGACATGGGACCAACGGCTTTACTTCCCCTCCAAAAAAGTTGTGCAACGGATTTTTGCCGTCGGCCCGGTTTGGGTTTGAGCCAATTGAAGAGAAATAAAATACACAGTAATCATCACCAAATTATTTTGAAGAGCAATGATTATCAAAACCTCTTTTCCACAATTTGATAAAAAGAACAATCATCAACCAACCAACCAACCAACCAACCAACCAACCAACCAACCAACCAACCAACCTTTCTCTCTACCTCTCCTTCATCCAAGAGAAAACATACACAAGTCACTAGTGGGTCCAGTATTTCCTATTTCCGTCTATCCTTAACCTTGCTAGTATTGTCAGCTATGTTAATGTATCCACCCACTCTGACAAGGGCTGTGTGTAAATCATGTTCGTTTCACCAACTGCATGCCTCCTCTCATCTTCTTCAAACCAGGGGACCCAGAACGGCCTATTTTGGCCAACTTTAGTATCTGTCAAGGATTTGTCTCCTAAACAAAGTTTCACTGGTAGAGCATAGAGCTTTTAATTATTTTTATTTTTTTCAATTAAGTTCATGCTCCAAACGATTATTTTATGTGATTTTAAGTGTTAATACAAAATATAATTTCTTTATTTTCCTTGATTAATACATTGATTCAAATCATACATTTATATTACTATTATTTTTCTATTTTGAATGGTTATTTTGTTAATATTTTACTAACTTATTAGATATTCATAAGATCCTACATTAAAAATAATATTATTAACATTTTTAATTTATAAATACATTTAGTAAATACATAATTGTTTACATTAATTCTACATCTACACGGTATTTAAGATGATCACAGAGCAGAAAGAGATAGATAGATGGAAACGAGAAAGAAAGAGTGTGTGTATGTGTGGTGGGCGGTGGAAGGGGTGTGACATGGAGAGGGGGGGGGACTATGGTCACTCACGTGATTCACATGCAGTCCGTGTGAGTTTCTCATGATGAGAACAGGAGCAGAAAGCACAGAGAAAGTAGGAGCAGGGAAATTGCACGCCCGCGTACGAGACCAGGGGCAAATGCTCCACCTGACACAGAAAGACAAATAAAACACACAAAACAGTCAAAACTACCATTTGTCAGTGGGCTTATGTGAAGCATCAATACCCCAATGGGGCATTTTCTAATAAAATGTTTGAAGGGCTCATCTAAATTTCAGGAAAATTAGTAGAATCCAATTATTGATAGTGCTCTGCTGAAAAATTAAAGAGAGGGCTATAAGCCATTGGCAAGTGGAAATAGGGATGATACCATTGACTTATGTTAAAAATTATGGATGTTGTTATGTATGATTTTATTGTGTACATATGTAAATGAATCAATAAAATTCATTAAGATTTTACTAGATTTTCATGACAAAATTAATGCCCCTCAACATGATATCACAAAATTCCCTACTTATGATGTACATAATCCCATTGACGACGTAAAAGAAGGTGCAAGGCAAGCAGAGCTGAAACAACATTCAAATGATGCATTAAGTAAAATACCACATTAAAATTACTACAAGAATAAAATTTATATTTTTTAAGTTGCCTATGGCTCAATTATTTGTGTTATGCAGATGTAAAGCTTTTGAAAGTTTCTTATTGTGATAAAAGGTCAGAATAATTTGTTTTATTTTAATAATGAATGAATTAATGGAAATATGAAAGATATTAACAGTGTTGTATTAGATGAATGGCATGCATAAATGTATTTTATATGTACATTGTAACGAATCTGTCCAAGATTGGCAACAATAACAGGACATTGAGATGTTTAGTGGAAGACCATAAGATAATGAATTAATATAATATATTATAAAGAAACTAAGTAGGCCCTATGTAGTTATATAATAAAAATTAATAATGAAAATATATATTTACATTGTATCTACATTAATGTAGTTTAACAGTTAATATCTATTTTAAGGCTACCATTGGGGGAAAAAAAATATCACCATGTGAAAATTTGTGTGACTAATCAATTGTTAATAAATAGTAATGTATGGTAACATACATGTTTTTAAGAATATAATAAATCACACCATCTGAAGAATTAAGTAAATGAGGTGACAATAGCAGTGGATGAATACTGAATAGTCTTAATATTTCTGAATATTCACTATCTGAAGAAATTCTAAGAACGTGAACTAACTTGTTTTATAGGTAAAAAAAAGATACCCAATTTAGTCTCCTACCATTTTATAAAGTAATGTGTTTTGTTGGCTAACCTGATGCATGTTCTAACATTTCTAACTTGCCTGTTGGAGTAACTTTTATTTCACAACTACTTTATTCACTTTGTCTTGCATAAATCTTGAAATTTTGTTTATTTTCTACAATACAAATGTTAACATAATTTAGGTCAACTAAATGTTTTTAGCAATAGCTAAAGGTGCATCAAATTACCATCATAATATCAGCACTAAATTTGTGAATAATTCTTGTAGATATCAAATACATTTGATACAAATATATTTACCGGAGCTTCATTAAAGAATGCTGGAAGATTTTTAATAAATAACTAGCAAATTTTATTTGAAAAGTACAACTTCTGCTTTTGTTTTAATGACAAAACATACTATAACTATAATATTTTACTGAGCAGTATTATATAACTATTACTATTGTATATATTTTTATTAGCAAATTATTATTTTTGTAGCTTTATCATTTATAATGTTAAACTCGTGTGCATCTTAACAATAACAAGCTAGCTACCACTACTTGTTTTGATTACTATCATACTTACCAGAGGGAAGATGTGCTTCTAGTATTTTTATGTTCTTTCATTTCTACAGGTGGGGGTCATTTATACTACTGGGTGATTTAAGGATTTTGACATCGCAATATATCGTCTGCGTTAATTCGATATTCATATTATGTTGCAATTTAAAATTTTTGAGTTTTCATGGCTACATTTTATGGGAAGGGGAAGGGGGAAATAATAAATTCCAAATAATTGGGGAAGGGGTGGGGGTGTTATTTTGTTAACAGACATGACCTCTAACCATTAGGGAACTGGTGTCTAGAATTTGCTGCTGGGAATAAGTATTTAAATGAAGAAATCTCTGTAAAGTTTATATTCTCGAACTAGGATATATATATATATATATATATATATGTATGTGTGTGTGTGTGTGTGTGTATTTATATAATATATATATATATATATATATATATATACACACACACATATATTTTTGAAAGAATTAAGCCTGCTGATGGGCTGATAACCGTTTATTGTTGAGCCCTAATGCTAATCTAGTTTTATATAAATATACTTACTATTTATAACACAAATAATTATACTTTATAGTGACAATTAATTTATGTTTATTAAGAACAGGAAATAGATTTTAGAGAATTTTTAACCATTATTTTCCTTTAATAACTCATCAATCTAAATTAAGTTACAATTATTGTTCTTGTCTTTTAGAGTCAACTCAGTGAGTGACAAAGATTATTGAGATTATTGAAGAAAAGATGTGGATACATGATTGCCGAGTTCGTTCTTTTATTAATATCTTGCTCTGAAGAGGTGTAATTGTCGTAAAACCTGAACGGGTAGTAAGACAGGATGCTAGAAAAAGGGGAGGGAAAAAAAGAGGTGTAATAGATAAAACATAGTGTCGCTAGTGCAACACATTTGAAAGAAACATGATATTGTATATTTAATTATTTTTATCTGCGTATATTTAAGTTCAAACTTCAACAGATTAATTCATTTTAACATTTAATTTGCTTAAAATATATTTTTGAGTGAATTTTAAAATCCAACAGCTTACTTGTACACAAATTTCCTTCTGAAATGGATATTTTATCTGCTTTACAGCAGTGCACTCAGAGTGGGGCAAGTGGGGTTATTCCCCCTATCCTCCTAGATCAAAATTTATTTTAGTAAAAAATTAAAATATATTAAGTAAGAGAATAATAAAGAGCCACACAAATGTGTCACATGCATAGGCTAAATTTCAAGACCAGATTTACCTTATATTCAAAAGGTATAACTACATCCATCTAAAGTACTTCTAAAATTCTCAACCGGGAAAAGGTATAGACATAGTAGCTTCATAGTGGCCTCCCAAATAAAATTTCTGGGTACACCAATGATCCCTTAAAATATTAACAAAACTTTTCCATGACTGGTCACAACTTTCCTTTTGCCAACTGCTTGCCAGAGTTGTTTAATACAAACAAAACCAGTGACACAGTATTATTTACCCCCAACCCAAAATACAGGAGTGTTTAATTTATCTGTGCCCAAGGCTTCATATCAGCATAATTATATCTACACATGTATGGTAGTTGTGAGATAAGCTGCTGGTAAAGTGCTTACTCACAAGAAATGGAGTAAATTATGAAACAGATTGGATATCATGAAATAGGCTTACCTCTACTCAACCTTTTACCTAGCGATTCAAAATTAAACAAGGGTGGAATGATTACGACAGCAAAGTGACAAAAGGATAACTCTTACAACTCAATAATGTGTTTGATCATCTTCATTTGTTATTAATTTAAATTTCTTAGTAATATTTTGAAATACGTAATTCAAAATGGAAATCAAAGTATGTATTTACAACTGTCATGCGTATAGGGGGATACCTACTAATATTGTGAAAACTTGCCATCAAATAATCAACTCAGCCATGTTTATTATGTGCATCAGAATTAAATTATTATTGGTAGATAGTACTATACATCACGAGTAGGGCGATATTTTGCCGATAAATATAATGTTTCGTTTAGTTGCATTAATAACAGAATGTGTTGCATTTTTATCAACGTTTATTTATACATATAATTTAGGACAAGAAGTATAAATTTCAGCATTCAAACTACTAGTTGACCATGTTATTTTATAGTTGATGATTAGTGACTTTTAAGTTCTTATTTGCAGTAATGTAAAACAAGAAACTTGAAAAGATCCATAAAACAGCATATCACAACTATTGTAGGTCAGGATCAAACATATATATCAGGTATACTATGGAACATGAAAGACAATGCATCATTTACTACGATATATTGTACATCGCAATGCATCGTCTTTCATGATACATTGTCTACCATTATATATTCTCCACCACAATGTATTGGCTATTGTGATGCATCATCTTTCATGATACATTGTCTACCATTATATATTCTCCACCACAATGTATTGGCTATTGTGATGCATCATCTTTCATGATACATCGTCTATCATGATACATTGTCTACCATTATATATTCTCCCCCACAATTTATTGGCTATTGTGATGCATCATCTTTCATGATACAGCGTCAGTTATGATGCATTGTCTAGCACGATATATTGTGTCAGTTAATGTGTGATATTAAAGACAGGTGTAAGCACTCTTGACTCAATAAAATGTAGCATCACGACAGATCATTAACCTAGCCATATCTGTTCATTCCACCAAAAACAGTAACCTGAGTGAAGATTTTGATAAGACTTTGGTTCATAAGCTACACTAAACACAACCCCAATATCAATTACATGTTCAACCTAGCATAAAGGGTGACCACCACAGTCACCGTCAGAAAGGGAGATGCCAATAAAGGGAAACCTCCAGATTAATATTCTGTACAGGTGTCACACTAACTTTGATGTGATCGATAATTTTAGAAATAACATAAGGTCCTTCAGAACTTGTGCTTTTTGTTTTGTCTGTCCATTGCTAGAATGTTGAAGTGTCCGATAAAAGACCAAATACAATTCAGTTATTTGTGGTTATTGTATTAACAATTTCTGTAGTCCATGTTTGCAATTATTATAGATTAGGTGCTTCAACGTTCAAGAATGCCATTGTGTTGGATACTTAGATTGTGAATAGTGAAAGAAAGAGAGAGAATCTACATGGGGAACTTACTTGTTTGAAACCAAACCTTTGAACATTTCAAATGATGGCTAGTACTCACAAATAATTTTGTGGTGTTGATCTCAGGCTAATTGATTCTTGATGTCTTGATTGACAAGTGCACACACCAACACCTTTTACGATTCCTGTGAAATTCGATAGTGATAGACTTACCTTGGAGGTTTACAAGAATTCAGCTATTAGCAAAATTGAAGAAGAAACCTATAAGAAGTTGTGACACAAATACCCAATTATTCAGCTCAATATATCTTCTTGGGTTTTAACCTAGGTCACTGCCACAATATGGCCAACCTACCACTATTCACCTGAAATCAGCTAAGATTGAGTGTGTCCTGGTGGATTTTGTGCATTGATTTGTAGGCAGGTTGCATGCAACCATTATGTCCATTAAACTGCTGATATTGTTCTCAGCTGTCTACTCTAATTACTTTGGCTTTTATAAAAGACCACCAGAAAGTTTGAAGCTCAATACTTTTTTTACATCCTGTTATATTGTAAACCTATATCAATGCCTAATGAACTGGGAAAAAAAATACAGAAAATATTTGATCTTAATTAGGAAATTGGGTGTAGAATTTTAAGTTGAGAAATATGTTCATTGTAATGAAAAAGTATAATAAGACTTAAAGTGTATGCAGGGCCTGATTAACCACTAAGCGCGAGATTTTGGAGGGGGGGGCGCACATTTTGAACCACAAGTTTTTTTATTGGGGTGCAATAAATGTTGAATGAAAAAAAACCTGCTTATTATAATACTAGATAAAATTTGTTTCCCATAGTAAAAATGAAATCTGAAATAATATTAAAAGGCATTATGATTCTTATTTTAATGTAAAGCTACTTGAATTTCTAATGTAAAAGCTAAGACAAATTAGGCATTTCCGGGCCGCCGCCATGCCTGTCACCGCCAATATTTTCATTGATAATTTGAAATAAAAACAATTCAGTGTTGAGTTTGATTAATTTTTTTTACTCAATCTGTGTCAATATAAATACAACAACCCACTAAACAGTAGGTTTGCGAAGTATATTTGTCATTCATTAATTTATTACATGATATAATTTACCTTTATTTATTAGTTTATTTCAAGTATGCGTAATTATTAATTAACATTATAATCAATATTAAATTAACTTAAAACATGTAATAACACATTTCCGACGTGTATTTATTGGTTTTCATCGACTTTTAGCATTATGGTTGGGGTTGGTGGGCGAGATTACGAGGGGGTAGGGTGGGGCTGGGGAATGCTACAAGCATATTAGCCTAGGGCGGACTCAACCCTTAATCAGGCCTTGAGTGTATGATATCATAAGAAATTAAGTTCAAATGATATGAAAAACACCTGGCTAGTCATAATCACACAAATGATTGGCTCTAAATACCCCAAAGAACCTCTAATATGACATGTCTGGGTTTTTGAATCAAACTATGATCAGGGTTTTTCTGGCATACTAAACAAAAACCTATGTTGGTTCACAAAGTGAGAGAGATGAAACTCTAGTTTTGGTTTATATAAGAATATGCACAGCCAGCATTTATGTAGTGTCCTTGAGAAACTTAAGTGTGTTTCTCTACCTTTTACTTTTACACCCATTATTGTTTCCGGCCTGTGGCCTGGGTCAATTTTTTTTTATTCAAACCATATATTGTCCACTATTGGCTTGCTAGCCCTGTCGTAGCTTCATATGACTATTAATCTATCTTAAGACTAGGATAGGCACAACATCCAGTTCTTGGCCGTTAATTTATCAATGTGAAAGGGTAAACCCATATTTTCATCAATGATAAATTTTCGGCCATGCCGAGAATCGAACCCGGGACAAGCTACCCACTGAGCTATAGTGTTGAATTTCTTTAATAATGGTATATGTTTATTTATATGGTTCAACTTATTATATTCAACACACAACAATGAAAAATAACAGTTTAATAAGATGCACTCTTTATTAAATTGAAGGATTTTTTACTAAATCTCACAAAGGTCAAGGTATTTAATAATGGATGGCTAAATGTTCCCAAACAATATGACACACATTTATTTTATTTTTTCTTAGAAATATAAACTGCTCCAGCACACACATGAAATTTCTGATTTCCCGCTAATTTGTCATTATTTTATTGATGTATTTTTGAGTATGGAGCCAGACTTCTTAAAGTTTGTTTGAGCCGCCAAAGAGGACAGGGATTTAAATGGAAGGTGGCTCATTGTCCTGACCATCAGTTGTTCAGTCACATGTCCCCGTTTGACAGACCTGTCATTGTGAACCAATGCCAATCCGACATCCCTACACACTTATCTAAAGGTGTGTCTTGTCCATTGAGGCTTCTGAGGCTTGTCCCCACATTAAAATTAGTGAAGATTTGTCTTATTTTAAGAAAATAAGCTTTTAATATACATGCCAATAAATAAATAAAGACAATAACGTGACAATACAATTTCAATAAACTTAGATTTGGCTTTAAGAAAATAAACTTTTAAATATTTATAGTAATAAATAAAAAATAAAATAAAGTGTTAATACAATTTCAAGAAACTTTAAGGATTTTGATATCCTTGCATTGCTAAGTTTAGCGAGATCGGAGGCTGGTCTCTTCTGTTCAATGATATCAATGCAACCTTGAAAGCTCTTGGAAATATGATGCTTGTTTATAAGTAAAAGTTTGCAGTGTTTTTGCTTGGCTTTCGGGGAGGCTAGCTTCATTCTGTCACCTCTCAAGTGATGGAAGGTATCAAGGGAAGATGTGCTTTTTATATTGGGGAGGTCAGGGGAGACCCAAGTAATTTGACTTGTTCATTGTGGTTGCATAGTTATATGGGAATCGTATTAAGAATATACAAAAATATTTATATAGTTAAGGTCGACAATAGAAAAATGTTTCAACTATGTCTAGCATGTTGTATTTTGTTGTCATCTAGTTTTTTATTTGTGGTTTGTAATATTAACTTCTTTTTTTGCCTATTTAGTCATTAAAAATTTGAATTACAAAGATGAATAAGTTTAATTACTTGTTAGAAAACCAATTTAATTAATTAAATGAACAAGAAAAATTAAATGCTAAAACTAAGTTCAGACAAACAAATTATTAGTAGTTTAATTTAAATTATCATAATTTTTTTCTAATTATTTTAATTTACTAGATCATGGGAGATCACGGTTACATTATTTTTTGTATTTCATTTTGTTGCTGTCATCTAACTAATTATATTTAAAAAAAAACCATCTGTTCCAAGTTTGAAATGAATCGGTTAATGTGTTCAAAAGTTATTGTGAGACATATCCGCCCCAAACAGACAGACAAATGCAAATCGGTGGAGTTAAAACAAATAACGCTTCACTTGTTTAGTAAATAAAACCACATGATTATATTATTCTTTGTTTTTACAGTCTGACAACATTTGCTAGATTGAGCATGAAAGTAAACATTTCTTGTCACGCCTTGTTTTCCCCTCTGTCACCTAGGCAAGTGCAGGGTGTACCAAATTGTAGGGCCCTGTGTGACTACAGTGTTTGCACACCCCTAAAGGCACCCCTGATTGTAAATTACCAATCTATTGTGAGAAGTGTCAGTTGACCTTTGTGTAGCAATCGATATAAGTAGAGTATAGTTAAACTTGATAAAAAGAGTTTTTATCAGTTATGAGCCGCAAGAGGTGCTAGAGTCAAAGTCCTGCACAAGCAGGAAAAGGTTTGTTGGTATGTTCTGTGTGTTGGCAGAGGGTGTGAAAATGCTTCCCTAAAATTGTGTGATTTTTAAAAAGGCGGATGACAGTCAGACAAGCATTTTCTATCATGGGCAGCCACAATGAAAGGAGGGGTAAAATAGTTTAAGATGGAAGATTGAATGGTTATGGAGTACTTATGTGGGGTCTGTTTCCATGAATAAGGGATGATATATTTTTTAAGATGATTATGCAGCCTGGCTGACATAAAGCGAAAGTTAATCCCACTTTTAAACAGCAGTAAATTCACTAATACAAAACTGAATTACCTTTATATGCATCACACTTAGATTCAAACAAATTTAAGATGAAAAAATTGAAATAAAGTATTTACGTTTTCCAGTAGAAAAAAGATAAACTATAATTTAAAAAAGCTGGAAATTCCACTAGCTGCTTCTAGATTGTTTTACCTGCCAGATCCACTCTGACTAGAGCTAGATCTGGTGGTAAAACCGCTAAGTTGGCAAAACTGGAACACATACAAACACACTCTCTCGTTACACTATGAAGGGCACAGGTCACCATGTGCCCCTTTTAGTCTGCTCATCAATGCTCCTCATACCCAACTCCTATTTTGGTGAAATTGGGGAACATTCAATATTATGCTCAGATCAAGAAGATATTTTTGTTTGAAAGTTTCCCCTCGGCAATTTTAAATGTCTTAGTTAAAATAAAAAAAACTATAAAAAGTTTTTTTATTTTAATATTATTATAATGTATAATTGGTTGTATGTATACTGTGGTGTTTGGGTGAGAGCACATGTGTCCTTTAGGACAAGCCGCCACTAGTAAAAAATAAATTAGCATAAAGTTGTCTTTGTAGGTATATTAGGTATATAGCTACTACACATAAGCTGTAAGTACAAAAAAATGTTTTTGTAGTTATAGAGGGATTTTTTTTAATAATAAATTTTTGCCGATACACTACAAAAAAAATTGTATAGACAGTCACTTTTGTGTCACCCCCTATAATAGTGTCACCCAATGCTGTCTGCACCCTCATTACCCCTCTAGTGACGCCACTGTATACTTTTAATGTGAGGGCTTTGAGCGATAGGTCTAAGACACACAGTGATGTTTGAATTATTCAAAGAAATAAAATACTTCATAGCACTGCATCTTAATACCCGTTTAGGTTGTACGCCTATTTACTAATTACACTAATGTGTTAGGGATTAGGAAGTGTACCTGCATTTACATGGAGGGAGAGTGAATAACCATTTAGGAAAAACCACCCTCAGTACACCCGACCTGGCCCAACTAGTGTGAATAAGATTCCAATCCCAGACGAGTTTAATGAAAATGTATTTTCCACTCATGAAAGTTGTTTTCATCCCTTCTAAAGGTTAATGACTATGCACGTCCTCTTTATTAATGTTTCCATTTCTACTTGATTGTATTTAGTCATTAATAACTCTTATAAATAAACTAATGAATCATTCACACCTTGTAATCCACAAAGCCTCAAATCAGCCAATAATGAGATTCAACAAGATATATTATTTTATGGAGTTTAAAGTGTCATCTGATCAGTATAGTAATGGTTTTAAATATAATTTGTACACTTGTAATGTAGAGGCCTATACTTTGATACTGGTACATAGTAACATTGTCTGAAAACTAATATATCCACATGTTAATACAATTACAAACTTAATAAATAAAGTAAAAAAGTTGTAGTAATAATGAAGATTTAAAATAAAAACAATTATAGTGAGCTCATTAAGTTTATTAATAGAGTTTGACAAAAATACCTTAGCTTGAGCTTAATAAACCAATATAATTTTACATACTGGTATTAATAATTTAATAAAGATATCAACTGTCAATAATATGATCTTTGTTGTTTCAGCTCTTTTTGAAATTTATTAAAACTATATTGATGTAATAAAATAAACACTACTGTACAAATTCTGCTTATATTTAAAATACAAAATGAAATCATATTAGAAACACAGATCTAATAATGGGTTGAAATATTTATGAACTACTACATATGCATTTATGGGGCCATTTATATTATTATGTAACACACAAAATGGAAGGAAAAAGTAAAAAATCTAGCAGATAATTTAGAATTCAAAATTTTAATTACAATATGGAACGAGGGGGGAAAAAAAGAAGAGAAAAAATCTTATTATATTGTTTAACCTCCGTCAAAAATCAAGTTGAGGCTGGTCTTGTTTGGATATCATTTCAAGTGACTTTAGTGATAACCATATGAGTGTGTATTTTTTTTTTCAATTAAATCACTATGAGTTAAGATAAATTGGTATTGAAGTCAAATTAAGGCTGGTTGTCATTTTCTGTGCTTGCTCTGTGATGGAAGTTTTCTAAAAAAAACAGACATAATATGAACCAGGATATATATATATATATTCCTTAGTTCATAGCCTGTCTGTATTATTCTTCTTTTCTTTTAACATAACTTACTACCTGTTCAGGTTATATGCATATGTACTAAATAGGTTAATAAGTTAGGGATGGGGCATATTTAATTGATAGAAAGTGTATACCCACTTTTGGATGAAGGGAGAGTGGAAAACCATTTTGGAAAAAGGGTTAGCTCAAGGCATGTGCCCTAGGAGGTAGATTTTCTGGTTAAAATTTGAAGTTATGCTTCCTTAAGAGGTTACAATTTTTACATCTCCTTACTGAAGTTATTCTCGCTAAAACATGTTATAAGGACGTTAAGGTCGGCGAACTATCAGCCTCTATATATCAAAGGAATAGTTGATGCAGAGATCAACTTCAACGAACCTAAAGAGCTAGTCCCATTGATTGTTGTTGAAAGGTTGTCAAAGGTTGTCGTACCCTTTAATCATTGTTATAGATTGCTTGAGTTTTCACAACACCAACTGGGAAGCTATGTTGGGTGAGATTATAGTTTGTAAGCTATCATTAACTACTAAAATTGTCAATGTTATTGGCCAAAATTCTTTGGTTTATATCATCAAGTTGTCAATTAAAGTACCTATAGGATTTTTTTGTGTTGACAATGATAAGCCCATATAAAATTTTCAAGTACATATTAACTTAAAAGAGGGAACCACACCAATATTTCACAAAGCCCATGGGGTCCTGTACGCTCTTAGGGATACGGGAAATATTGTGTCTTGAGGCTAAGTAAGGGCCAGAACCTTTTTCATAGTCAGACTAAGTATGCCTCAATTGTGGTGCTATACTAAATACAGGACGACACTTACCTAGATCAAAATGGAATGTGAAACTGGCCCATTCCATTTGAATTTATAATTTAAGGAACTTACTTGGATGAAACAAGTAATTAGATGATAGCTTGATAGTTTGGGTGTTTTTCCTGATAATTAAATTTATATAATTATAATTTTCGTTCTCTCATTTTATTTTTACAACTTGACTACCTTTTTAACGTCAGTTTTTTTTTTGTTAATGTTTCTGTGTATCCTCATATTGCTAGTTTGATTTTATCAGAATATGTTTAGTTCGTTACTTTATCATAACTTAAATATTTACTATTTTTGGATAGGTTTGTCTCAGACCTGATGATGGCATAATAGCCAAAACATGTTGTCACCCAGCCAAGAGTAGCAGCAAATTATATAAGGAGAGGAATTAAAACCACAAAGATAAGGAACATTACTTTAATTCAAATCTAATTAGTTGTTCCATCCAAGTACATTCCTTATATTATAAATTCATATTTCTCCTTACTACAATTGAAATGAATATAACTAAAACCATTCCATTTGAGTTTAGGTAGGTGTTGTCTTGTATTTAGTATAGCACCACACTTGAGGTGTACTAAGTCTGACTATGAAACTGCCCCTAAGGGTGTAATTTCATGGGTTTTAAACAATGAGTGGGCTTCCCCCATTGAAGTGATCCACAAAAATCAGGGATTTATGAACATGTCATTTGATATTTTGGAGCCTCTTCATATGTTGCTTCTTTAGTAGGACCCATAGGTTTGGTCGGTGGAATGTGAAATTGCTTTCCATAAAAGTAAAGAATTCTTGTCCACTTGTGCATTTTTGTATTATTTTTCTCCATCCCCACGTTTTACTACCTGTTCAGGTTACACACATATATGATAAATACTATGATGGGGAATGGATGAGGAAGAAAGCATTGTAGAAGTAATCTATCCAGATTTAGATGGAAGGAGAGTGTGAAACCCTTTAGAGAAAACCACCCTTGGTAGACTTGAACAGGATTCGAATCCCAATCTCCTCATCAGCAGGCAAGACTAACACGAGAGTGATGCCTTACACCAATTGAACACTGAAGTGGGTTGTAATGAATTATTGGTTTTATGACCCTTTAAAGCCATTAAAACTGACTGTGGATTCTGGTTCTTTTGGCATAGAGGTGGTACTGAGTCATGAGGTAGATCACTAATGGATAAAAAAAAGAGACATTTTATTATATATATATATATATATATAAATTTTTTTAGCACCGCATTTTACAACCCATTCAGGTTGTATGCTTGTGTACTAATTATGATAATGGGTTATGGATAAGGTAGGTTGAATTTAAAGGAAGTGAACCCACATTTGCGCGGAGAGAAAGTGGGAAACCATTTAGGGGGAACCGCCCTCAATACACCCGACAAGGATCGAACCATGATTGGCATCATAGGCAGTTTAGTTTCTTGCGAGAAGAGCGCCTTAGACCACGTGACCACTGAAGTAGGTTATAATCACTATTAAACATGAATGGCTGTAAGTCTATTTTCTCTAGGGAATAATGGAGAACAAACAAGTTATATAAATATATACAGCAATTAATTGATTCATAAATAAATATAATAGTTTTTATTTTGTCAGGAAACAAGGGAACACAATACTGTGGTTTATGTATTTTGTGTACTGTATACAGGAGCACCCTCATTTGTATACTCATATAATACATTTTAATGTTACTAAAGGAAACATTTTATAGGGAACTTTACTTATTAATTGTATTGGTTTTTCAAAGAAAAAAAATTCAACTTGAAAAAATTCTGTGTTACATAATTTTATTGATGGTCAACAAAGAACAAGCTACTGACAGTAAACAAGCACACTTACAAACAAAAAAGGCATTCAAATATTTTATAGCTAGCAATCAAATTAATTTCATTCAATAAACATGCAAGTTAAATATTACAGTTATAATAAAATTAGTTAATTTTATTTAAAGCCTATTTATTAAATATACATATTATTTATTTTATTCCATTTTATGGTAAGAATAGTAATAATTTATCTTTATAGACCATAAACAGGAAAAACAAAGATTAATTCAATTTACAACAATAGTAGATACTTTATCATTTTTAAATAATTTAAATAAGGATCATGGATTGGAAAAAGTGTAAAAAATGTAATTGGTTATAACAGTTTAAGGGTGTTTTACATTATTTAAATAATTAAGTAAATATGTGACTTTAATTAATTGAAAGATCAAGACTAGTTAGTATTATCTGTTGTATTGTTGGCTAATAACAAATTAGCGTTGTACAATTACAGCTACTCACAGTTGATTTCGTCGGACCGGTCATCTGCCCCGCAGTTGGCTATGCTGTTGCAACGCAGCTTATCAGCAATACAATAATTACTCTTGACACAAAGGAACTGGTCACAGTCGGGACCTTCGCTCACCTCTGTCCAGATGGCACGAAAACCTTGTGCACCCACTGATTTGTCTGAAGAGATGAAACTGTAATACAAACAAATACTAACTTTTAAAAATGAAGCCACTAAGTATGACAAATAAAAGGTTGATGATAAAACTAAAGATATGATTTTAATTGTATACTCAAGGTTATTACAAATTAAATAAATAGTTTCAACATTTTATAAAACCAAAACTATTTAAAATATGACATTCATGATGCATTGTTTTGCAGAGACACACTGAAAGTTTGTTACAATAATTTGCAGATGTTCGATGTGTGCCTCTTTAGTCTCACGGCATACATCAAACAAATCATTAGCATGTCGAGATTATAACTTACTGTTAGACTGTTTTCTTGGAAAAAGATGAGGTCGAACACCTTTTTATGGGATGTAGCCCAGAACACATTAACCTTTAGAGAATCCTGCATATGCCCCAGTGGCACCGGGAAGTTAGAAATTACAGTAGAGTCTCAGAAACTCGACATTCTGTGTAACGCAACACGTGCACGTGCACACAGTTGTTGGCGCCAGTCATCATTATCCAAGGTCATTCAACTGTATAACCTCTCAGTTTGTTTGTGTAACTTGAGTGGAACAGTTGTGCTGTTGTGTTTTTACAAGTGCTGTGTTTGTTAGTTTTCCAATTCAGTAATGTGTTATTCGAATCAATACAATATTATCTGTACAGTATTGTGTTGCATTTCTGTATATTACACATATGTATACACACTATTATATTAACACATAATATATTTTACTGTTCATATATTACTGTTACTGTACCATACAATACTACAGTACAGTAAAACTGTACCTATAATATTTGATACTGTACTGTGATTCATCCTTGTTTAGTAAAGATGACATAGTAAACATGCATCTTACGCAAGTTAATTTGTAAAACTCGACATTTCAATAACTCGACACCATCTCAGTCCACATTAGGTCGAGTTTCTGATACTCTAATGTACCTCAATGAAAATCGTCCAAAGTACTGGATTGGCCATGCAATAGGCGACAACATGTCACTCACATGTTGGCCACCACAAAATCCTGATCTAAAATCCTGTGAATTTTTTATGGAGATATATCAAAGATAAAGTCTTCATTCCTCCTCCCCTTGTTAACTTAGCTGATCTGAAAAAATGTATCACAACTACTATTGCTGGAGTTGATCAAGATATGTTAAAATGTGTTTGGCCAGAATTCGACTACCGCGATGATATATGCCATATGACTAAGGGTGCACACATTGAACATCTGTAAGTTGCTCTAACAAACTTTTAGAGTGTCCCTACTAAACAGTGCATTGAGACTGTTAACATCATTAAATATGATGATATATGATAGGAAATGACTTGCTCCATAGCAAAATTATTTTACTTAAATGTAGGTACTTTCTGGTAACTTCCGATTTAATTAAAATTTCAAAAACTATCAGTTCAGTTGCTGGAGCATTGATTGTGGGTAGGTAGCCGATGACACCAACACTAGTTTTCTTTTACTGATATTGTATCATGTTCATCTTATAACACAATGTATTTTATTATATGATGGTCTTGTGAAAGGTCAAATTAAATTTTCTTTTCAGAAATTTTGACACCATTTATATTGTCAGGTATATTTGCAATCACTGCGCTTGCTAGTTCTAATTTAGTCATAATGATGTACACTTAAAGAACTTCATAATCCTTTGAAACAGTTCTTTACTTTCATTTCTCAGCCTTATGGAAGCGTTTTGTTGATGAGGACTGTACAAATTAGTCTGTGTTGTAAAGACATTTACTCCACGCTGGTACCTTTTTCATTAAGAGCTTATTTCCATTTTGTCTAATTTACAATGCTAGAATTGATGTTATATGTTACGGAGCCAGACAACTGGGCATGGTCAACTGGGCGCTTGCAAACTGGGCACTGGGATGACTGGGTGCCAGGGTCATTTTTTTAAATGTTATAGTTGTAAAAAATGAAAACAAAGAACTAGGTGGCAGTTAGGTTAGGTTTGGTTAATTCATTCTTACGTGGTTTATTTTACAAGGAATTTTTATTTTTTGGGGGTTTTTTTAATTAAAAAAATTTCAAAATTTTATAATATCAAATAGTCTAACTTTATAAATATTTACAAATTTAGTTTCCTGTTATTAATTTTTATTTAAACAACGCCAAAAATAAATATTTAGTAAAAAAACAATTATTACATTTCTACACTGGCCCAATCTTACCAGCGCCCAGTTTGAAAGCACCCAGTTGGCGGTGCCCAGTTGTCCTAGACCTTATATGTTAGTAGGAAGCTGTTGGCTGCTCTGATGTAAAATCTTGGAAGGTTTCTAGATTCTCGTCTTTTTCAATTAAATATTGAACTTCAAAGTTTTGTTTTATTTAACATTTTGTAATATGAGATTTGTCAGAAACTAAAAAAAACTGCTTCTATTATCTAGAAATATTTGTAGACTACATTTGAATTCAAACTCATTATTTCTCCAAATTTTTGTTTTTGTTAACTCATTTATATTAAAATCTATATTTTTCTTTATTTAACTAAAATTGTTTTTATAGAGTCTGATAGAGGTGTTCAAAGTTCACTTTTTCAATTTGAAGTGACTCAAATCAAATTTATGAAATATTCTTAAGGCTGAATTGATGTTTGAATAATTTTTGTTAAGTGCTATAGCCTTGAAACAATATCAAACTGTACTTGTTTGAATAAATGTATGTGCTAAAATCACTTTAAAAGGTTTTGTTGAACATTTTTTCTACTACAACATTTAATTCACTCACTTAATTATCTACAATTTTTCCACAAGAATATTAATTCTTAATGTAGGTACATAAAAGCTCAGAACGGCAGTAAATGAACATAAATTGAGTATTCTAGCTGTCAATATTTTTATTGGCGAAGCTATGTAAGTGTCAAAGCTCTTTTTTTTTCAAGCTGATATTTTCGAAGCCAAGTCAAAGTTTTGAAGCTTCACACATCCCTCAATTTTGATTTTCTTTTCAACTACTTAAAATACTTTTTCATAGTATATCTGTTCCTGCACTTTCGATGATAAAATGTATGTGAAACCTCATTATTTCCTACAATATAAAACCATTGTTTAAGGTGGGATGAAGGGGTCGCGGGAAAAGGTAAGTTTTTTTGTAGTTTTATAGCAAACAATTTGTTTGTTCAAAATAAATCAAATATCGCTTTGGTAGGATCATAGAATTATCTCTCTTCACATGGTGAGCTCAAACATTTCTTGAATATCTGCCAAGAGGATCCTGGAATTTAATTACAACTTTGTTTGCTCATTAAAAAAAAAAAATTGCCAAATAATGACACTATGCTCATGACAAATATTCAACACATGTTGATGTCACCTTGTGAAGAAAATTAAGCTTTATGGTTGTAGTGAAGCAATATTTTATTTATTGTGACCAAAAAAAATTTTGCTATAAAAACTGCAAAAACCTTTACTCACACTCCCTCCTACATTCCCACCTTAATAATATTGCATGAATTATTATTTCTTGAGCCTTTAGTAAAGTCAAACAAGATTCATAATTTTGTGTGCTAATTGTATTTCCTGGATAAATAGTACTTTTAAGTTATTAAATTATATAATCCTATTGTTTTAGTGTAGAGAAAGGTTTTTCTTTGTAGTATTCATTTATTTGCTTATTTTTTAATAATTTTACTTTATCTTCATATTCTTTTGAGTATTTCAGATGAGACAGTTTGTAGCTGACTAAAACAACACTGGGAAGGATGTTTCAACAGAAAAATTGGCTAGATAATATATGA
The DNA here is from genome assembly GCA_902155825.1 of Timema genevievae. Lineage (NCBI taxonomy): Eukaryota > Metazoa > Arthropoda > Insecta > Phasmatodea > Timematidae > Timema > Timema genevievae. Next base: position 114,565 of record CABFWO010001213.1, read on the forward strand.
TTTTAGTACAGTATAATTTTCATCATAATCAACATCTTTAAATTAAATAATAATAAAATGTCTAGCTAGATTTATTTAAAGATTGAAAGGGTCACTTTTTTTTCAGACTAGAGCTTAGATAATAATCTATAATTTACGTTTTTGAAATCATCATAGTCTCAAGAAGCCTCATTAAATGTATTAGAAACTAATTTAAAATATCAAAATCTTTCTTAAACTAATATCACCACGTTAACATATTGAGTTTAGAATAATACAGGACTGTGTACAGTGATTGAGCATTAGCGACTCTTTTCCATTTTATCATCCTTTTGACGTTATTTATAACTAAAAGGTAAAAAAATTAGTATGATTTTAAATCTATATATATATCTATACTTTTAGAGTAATAATTAGTATGATTCTAAAACTTTATAAATCCATCCTTTTAGAGTATATTTATTCAAACAAATATCATTCATAAACATGCTTCAAGTGCTTGGACATAAAAATTAGGTAAAATATGCTTTGACCTTTTACTTTGATTCACAATATTTTTTAATCTAATTAATTTACTGAAAGGTTGTTTTAATATGCTCTTATAGTTTATGCTATTATCTTTTAAAAAAATCCACAATGTATCATAATTTCTAACGTATCCCATATTTTTCAAATGAAGTATTAAGGCTATCGGCTTCCATTTTGAAAAATGCTACCTACTGCACAAATGACAAAGAGTTATGCAATACTTCCAAACATTTTCCTTCTTAATTAATACACTTCAAAGGGGGAAAACACCGCCAGTCTCATGGAGTATAGAAAAATATCAAGTTTTTAAAATTTTTAACTCATGATTTCTTTTAAAATATATTAATGGGTTCAGATGCAAGAACATTTTAGCTATTCATATTTTTATAGCTATTCATATTTTTATAGCTATTCATATTTTTATAATTTATGCCAATATTTGGCTAGTTACTGTTTATTGTAAAATCAATTCAATTGTAATCTGCAAACAATTTAAACTTATCTCGTTTGAGAAGAAATGGTTTATTATTCAAACCAAAGGTTGATGATATCTTCTTTTAGATGGAAAACAAAAATTCTGGACTTTTTATTGCATGCCCTAAGAAGTGATTATATTGTGTTTTAAATATTGTATATTAGGGTAGTTATTTTTAGCCTAAATACGTCAAATGAAATACTGTGTCTTTTACAATTTTCCAGCAAACCTTTGAGAGCTCACCTTAACCTTACGGTATTAGTCTCGGACAAGAATTGCCATTTGTCTGCGGGTTGCTTCTCTCCACATAGTTCCAAGGGAGGCGTTTCTACCGTGTACCAAAGCCGAACCACTGCTGCTGGACAACCCCGTGCTGCAAACAACACAACAGTTTTGTAAAGCCTTTGCCAGACAGTAAAATTTGTTATCAAACCATTTTTAAGAAGTCTAAAAAGAACATTACATTAAACCGTCACAAATAAAACCATGTTGTAATACCCTTGTATTGTACATTTTCCATCAAATAATTTTATATATAGAACTTTTTTTAATATTCTGTAGTATTGTGTGGTTTTTTTAATAATCACAAGAAAGTATTTGTTATTACAGTGTTGATATGACTAAAGCTTCAACAGTATAATATAAAAATGTACTATTTTAACTACTTCTATCTATGACCAGGCACGTATCTAGAGGGGTGGAGGGTGGGAGGGGCTCAAAAAAAAAAAAAATAAATAATAATAATATATAATAAATAAATAATAATAAATAATAATAATAATAATAAATAATAAAAATAAATCTTGTCTTGTAGTATTAAATTTCTAATTAAAAAAATACAGTTAGTAATTAATTTCAGTTCCACTTTCCTAACCAGACTAAACATCGTGAATAATAAGGTGTAATATACTTATGAATTCCTCCACACACGGAGATAAAAATATGTCAAAATTTCATGAAAAAAGATAATATTACAGTTGACCCATTCGTGCATTCACTAATAATTCATATACTTTTTATGACTCTGAATAGAAAATTTCTTAGTTTTTATAAACATGTATGTAAAATTAGTATATTTTCTATTAAAAGTATAAAAAAAATTATATCAATTATTAGTGAATGCAAAATGGGTCTACTTCAATATTATTTTTGTATACAACTTTTTAAATAAACACAACACAATAACAAATAAAAAATAATACTGACACCATCTTCAAGATGATAAATACAACTTGGCTAGGACTGAAAGAAGAAATAAACCAAACTTGAAATTAACATTTTTACTACAGTGTTTATTAAATTTTGCTATAAAAATTTACACCTTGTGAAGTCCAATGGGACAAGAAAGATTAAATTGTTCAACCATTGTTTGAAAACAAATTTACTACAGTACCGTACTTCTTTTTTGATGTTTCTTTGACCTTCATGAAGAAATTTTTATTCAACAAAGCCAGTTAAAGTGTTATCGAAAGGTGTGATAAGACCCTACGAAATCACCCAAATGGTAATATAGCTTTTACTTACCCATAACATATTTAAAATTAACTTATAGCCTAATTAAACAAAGTCACAATAGATTATATGAGCTACTGTAATACAAAGGAAGTATCTGAGAAACATGACAATGTTAGCCATTTCCGTAACTCTGCAGGCTTTAAGTGTGCTTGTAGGCAATCACATCACTATCATTGCCAGGTTAGGTAGAGAAAGATGACATGAAGTCCATGCTAAGGGTACTAAGGAACCTATATGATTATTATTATTAGAACCGCGTCTTACTATCCGTTCGGCTTATACGCACTTATGCTAATGTATAATGGTAGGGTGATTGTGAGATGAAATGGAGGACCTACAGTTTAACGTGGGATCCGAACCACGGTGGAGGCCTGGCAATTCCACACATTCACAAGTTGTGATTAATACACGTCTTGTCAGAGGTGTAGGAAGGGTTTGCCAAACAGATAAGTCTATATCGGGACCGAGGATTGAACCCTGGACACCCAGCACAGAAGTCTGACACCTTACCCCTAGACCGCCAGGTCACCTAGGATCTTAGAGAACAAGGGCTTATATGTTCAGGAATGTTTTATAACAAAATGCGCCGATGTGTTATATTGCTTGCTGCCATTATCCTTAAGACCTTGGACAGCCAGTTGTGATCTTAGCATCTGCCCAACATTATCACATATGATAAAGTATTGATAGGATCATTGAAATAATATGTTATAGTCAAGTTACTATATAATCATAACATAACACAATGTGGTCAACTCAATGATGAAGTGAGAATTTGCTCACGCTGAAAAAAACATGTATTTCACAGGAATTGCAGTATAGCTTAAAAAATAATGATGTAGCAGTGCATCTTTCTACTTGTTTGGGATGTATGCATGTTATAGTGCAGCTTCATTTGTAAATTAACATTTCAGGAGGAAAGCAGTAGGAGATTTTTCCAATACATATTTTGTTAAACTTTTTATTGCTACATTGTAAATACCTCAAGACTCATTTTAATTCCTTATTACATTATAAACACCCCATGTATCATTTTAATTTCTTATCACAACATTGTAAATACCTCATGACATAATCATTCGGGATACTTGTCAACTGCTTCGTGAACAATCTTTCACACTGCTTGAAGATCATTCTTGTTTCTAACTTGGCAAAAATGGTTCTTGGTATAAAGGTGGCTTTTTGAATTCCTCCCCAAGTGCTTTCATGTTTGTTTGCAGCATCTTTGTCCGATTTGTTAACTTTCAAACATCTACACACTCACCACTAGATGTTCCTCAACAGTATAGCAGCTTGTGTTCATTATGGTAGATATGTAATTGGAGTGGTCTCCAGTATAATATGATGAGGCATCAAAACTATAGAGATTATTTGATATTGCATTGTTGACCATGTATATATGTTAAGAACATGAAAAGTATTTACTATCTACTTTGTCATTGTTATAATTATTATTGTCATTATCATTGTTATGTAATCAACTAGGCTTTATTGAGGCTGCATGGTTATTTAACCTCTTGTTGTGTTGTGGATTTTAAGTGACAAAACGAGTATTGCAAATGTTTTGATTGGTTAGTAAACAATAGAATATATGCACTGAAAATATAAACATGAGTATCAGTATTCCTTACAGTAAATCAAGTCAGAAGGCAGAATAAATAGTAATGTTTCCAAGTTAACTGGGCTGACAATTAACCATCGAACCTATAAGGGTCACGCTGCCCATTTTAGAAGCCACGTGGGCTAGGACGCTGGATCGTTGAGTAAGAGTGCTGAGAGGTTACCATTCGAGTCCCAAGGTAACGAGGTTCATGTCCGCCTCTGGCCACCTAGAGGTCGGTCAGGCCATTGGTTAAGCACTCCTTGCAATACTTCATTCTACCACAAGCTTCTAAATATTCTTTTAAATTCTTTCATATCTTTTAGTACTTCTTATCAACATCACATTTTGTATTAGCGCAGAGTAGTACAATAAAAGCCGTAAAACCCAAGCTGAACATCAATTACGGACCCACACAGTCTTATATATAGTCATCTTCCCCATCCTCGGCTGCAACCCATCCTGACAATTTAGGCCCACACGGGGGGAGGAGTGACACAGTTATTACAATATATATATTCAGAGGTGTATGAACAAATAAATGATCCGATGCCCTACATAGACTTTCTCCTAAAAGTGGAGACGACAATGGACAACTTCTGAGATGTGTGAAACAATCAAATATACGTTGTTGTAGAAACATAATAAAAAAAGATCATCATATTCTACAAAAGAGCAGAGATGAAACAATATACATTGTTAGAAAAACATCGAGAAAAGAGGAACATCTCTGTCCACCAAAGAGTATAACAGTCAATTTTACATTTCAAAGCCCTCAATTAAAAAATACATATATTTGCTTATAGCTCAGAAACTAATGGTTTTATCAACAACAACAAAATTCAAATAAAAATATCTTATTTTTAAGAGCCCTACAACTTTGCAAAGATAAGTTATTTTGTATCTCAAAGGATTGCAAAGATATGGTCAAAATTGGAGATAGCCATATATTTAAAGAACCCTCTAAGTCATTAAAAAAAATGAGATGCATCATTTTGTTTTTGATGTTAAAACAGTGTATATATACGAATTTTAATCAAATCATTAGAGCCGGTTTTGAGATATTTTTTTTATATATATATTTTCACCCTTAAGGTGGGGTGCTAGTGACCGCGAGTTTAGTGCATTAATTTTGCAGTTTTTATAGCATAAACATTTTTTGGCCAAAATAAATCAAATTTTTCTTCTATAGACTCATAGAGCTTATTTTTCTGCACATGCTAATCTCAACTGTTGTTGAATATCTGTCATGAGCACAGTGGCATTTGGTGACAAACTTTTTAAATGAAGAGGAAAAGTTGTCATTAAATTTCAGAACACCCTTGGCAGATATTCAAGAACTGTTGAGATTAGCATGTGCAGAAAACTAAACTCTATTTTTCTATAGAAGAAAAATTTGATTTATTTTGGCCAACAAATGTTTATGTTATAAAAACTTCAAAAATACTTCCCTAAGCTTACGCTCACTAGCACCCCATCTTAAGTAAACTAAACTACCCTTAATCTTAAGATTAGAAATATTATTCCAAAAATCCCTCTGGGGAATCTCACATAAACCCTGGATAATAAGTTTTAGCCTGGTGGGTCAAATAGTTCGGTTCTAGGCCGAGATAAAGACACAAAGACAAAAAAGGACATCATCAAAAAAACTTTTTTTTTGTTGTTTTAGGGGGTCATAAGACAAAAATAAACATTCATCAACGTTCCTAATTCAATTTTTTGTTTGTTTATTTGATCTTAATACTTCTCTCTCAGAGGGCTCGAAAGCAAAAAGGGGGTTTGGGGTGTCGGAAGAGAAGAATATCTCCCTGACAATGTTTGCAAATTTGATGTCTCTAGAAGCTATGCTTCAAAAGTGTGATTAATATTGAAAGTTAATTCATGTTAAGAGTGAATTTTAACAACATCAAAATATGTCTTAATTAATTACATTGTTAATAACAATATTGTTGACATTATTTAGTTCTTGACTATGATGAGACATATGTAGTTGTTGTCCTGTCTCTGGCCTATTGTGTTGTTGCGCATGCGTGAGTTGTCTTCTTTCAGTTGCGTCTAACAGACTTGTAATGGTTGTCCATGTATTTGTGATCTCTAAAGGGATTTAATTAATTTTGGTAGTTATTCGACAAAAAATTTTTAATTTTTAATTTTTTTATTTTTAGCACCGCGTCTTACTACCCGTTCGGGTTATACGCTTTATTCGACAAAATTCATTTAGTAATATATACTCGTTTAATGGCTGATAAAATAAATAACAGTACAGAGAAGAAATAAAAGCTGGTAATGCTTATATTTGAACAGTAATATTTCAACAAATATAATAGCAACGAATTGGGCTAGAAAGGTCAATAAAGGTTAAAGAAGATGAAATAAAGAGAGTGGATTGTTACCTTTGAAATGGAAGGTTTTAATATAACTATTGTTTTTTTAGGTTTAAAAACTAACAGGTTGATGGTATACCTGAAAATACATAACAAGTTTAGTTATAATTTATAAATATTGACTCAGCCCATGTGGTTTTGGTGCCTTTGTACGGATTCATAACTAGGGACACAGGAAGGTCTCACCCATTATGTAAATTATTGTGTTTTTTTAGCACCGCATCTTACTACCCGTTCAGATTATACACATATTTACTAATTATACTAATGGTTTTAGGGATTAGAAAGGTTATATTAAGAGGAAGTGTACCCGCATTTGCATGGAGAGAGAGAGAAAGAGTGAGTGGGAAACCATTTTGGAAAAACCACCTTAAATACACCCAGCCAAGATTTAAACCGCGATCGCCCCATCGTCGGCAGTCTAGTATACTGCAAGAGTAGTACATTAGACTATACAAAAACCGAAGAGAGTACATTATTGTTAATATATGCACAATCAAGTTTGCAAATGTTCCTATTTATATAAGAAGCTTTCATATATTAACAACACAAACACCCGCCTCGGTGGCGTAGTTAGCTAACGCGCTAGTCGTGTTGAGCTCGACTACCGAGGACGGGGAGATCGAGGTTCGAATCTCGCTCGGGTGAACTGGGAGTGGTTTTTCCTTAATGGTTTTCCACTCTACCTCCACGCAAATGCGGGTTCACTTCCTCTATATTCAATCTTCCCTATTCCTAACCTATTAGCGTAAATAGTACTTAAGCGTATAACCCGAACAAGTAGTAAGACGCGTTGCTAAATAAATAAATAAATAACAACACAAATATAAAATATCAATCGTTGGAATTAGCACACTAACCTGATGGTTCTCCTTCAACAGCGAAGAATTCAAAATTGAGCATAATCTTGTGTTTTTGTCGGACATTGATGTACCAGATGCAGGTCTTACTTGCAAGGCCACGAGCTGGGGCATCGTAGTTGAGAGGGAAGTTGGGACTAGAAATGACTCCATACTCTAAACTGCTAACGTTGCTACCACAGTCTGCCGACAAAAAAAATGACTTTATAACTTCAGTAGGATTATCAATAACTAAATCCTGAACTATATAATTTTATATTGTTATAGTAGTGCAGTAAGTAAATAAATTGTAGAGTTCTGGTTTCAAGAATAAGTTTATATGTTTTAACACATTTTTTTCTTAAGAAGATAATTACTATACATATTTATACTCAACCATGAAAAATAAATAATATTTCAAAATAAGCCCTTATAGTTTAAAATATTGTTTAGATTAATATGAAACTATAAAAATACTCATAATAAAGTTTTAGCTGTATTTATTAATATAATTATAGAATACTAATTTATTATAAAATAACATTCTAAATTTATTATTAAAAGAGAAGTACAGTAGACTCTCTACAGGGTAGTAGGGGAAAAATTAGCCAGAATAGAAGAAAACAGATAAATTTCACCAAAAAGATTCATAAAATAAAATAGAAAAAAAATCAGAGAAATCTAAAACCAAGACTAGAAATAAGCCCACATACTTTCTCTTTTATTTAAAATATGACACCAAAGAAATTTGTTTTTTTCCTTTGTTCACTTTTAGCAAATACTGCTACACGGATTTCACAACATTATGATGTATACTTTTTTCTTGTATGAGGTTATTTTCTTCCTAATCTGTGCTACCAGTAGCTGCAGGTTCATCAATAATAAAATGTAGCACAATATCTTCAACATTTAAAACTTCATGTTCAGGCAAATTATCATATGTATTTATCCACTAGCACAGTTTCATCATCAACATTCACAAATCCATCTATCCTATTTAAATTATTCAATAATTTGGACACAACTTCTTTTACACTGTCCTCAAAACCATTAAATTATTCATCCCGCTTTGATAAAAGTTTTCACCAGGATTTCTTTAAAGTAGAACTTTTTAAATATCTCCAAGCAGCAGATATTTCATAGATGGCATCCAAAATGTTTTGGTTTTTCTTCTAGAAAGCAAGTAAGTCATCACCATCTTCTTTTACAAATGTAATTAGTAATTTTTTTCTGTATTTCATTTTTAAATTTTGAATAACTCCTTGGCCTATTGGTTGAATTAAAGTTGTCCCATCTTCAGTTAATTTTAACTGTCAGAAAAAATACTTTGCTTTCACCATGCAGACAGCTCTATAAACCAGGATTACCTCAGCCCTCTGCTGGTTAAACAATAAAAGCATCTCTTTGTTCAAATGATATTACCTTGATGTTTCCATCATTTGTTTGGACACGCCCCTTGCACTATCAGAAAATACAGCAAACTCGATCAACTTTTTTTTTGTTTATAAAATATCACACACTGTTTGGTCACCAACATTAAATTAATTCACTAACAACTTCACCCACAACATTTTTTAATATAATATAACTGTTTTTATTGTTTCAAGTTTTTGTTCTATAGTAAGTAAAACTTTTTTACACTTAGACACAGTCATTAAGAGTTTTAAAAGAACATAAAAAAAAGCATAGTATCCACCTTTTGTGAGATATGAGAACAAAAACTGATTCACAAGTCCACTTTTCCTCAAGTGTGCTCAAATAACTAAGGGTCATTATGGTCGCCACTTCTGTTTGATTATGTTTTCACAACTTGTCATTATGTACAGTTGCGAGACAGTTATATCATATGGTAGCATGCATAGCTGAAATATTATTAAATCATATTTTGAAATGTTATTAAAAAATTACATAATTTTTGACTGCCCTGGATAATCCACAGTCCCATTAATGCAAACCTGGATAATTGAGAGTCTACTGTACACTCAAATTTAAGTTCTTAGTGCATAAAGCTCTAAAATATAAAATAGGTCACAAATTTTACACTAACAGTCCTGTGACTAAGATTCGACATAAGCCTAGTAGATAGTCAAAAACATATTTCAAAATGTTTGGCTATAAATCTACACAATGCCGACTTCTACTCCTCAAGGTTTAACACCTTTGTAACTCTATATACATATATATATAAAAGACAATGTAATGTCCCAACTTGTGAGCCCTATGTTGTTTCGAAAAATCATGGATGAAGTAGCCTATATCTTAATTTCATTTATCTGTTTTGTGTAAGAAACTGTATGTAATATTCCTAACACACTTTATCCAAGGCTGAAACTGCAGTTTTGAATATTTTATTTATATTTTATATTTTAAATTCGGGTTATCTTTTTATTTATAATATTATTTTAATCTTAAATTTTTTTTTTATTTTAAAACATTTAAGCCCTTCAGGGAGTTTAAAAGTTAATACATTTCTTTTATATTAAATGTGCTTATTGGATGCGTTAGGCAATGAAACAAAGGTAAGAGCTGAGCTGGCATAGAGGTTCTGCTCCCAGAGAAATACACATTTTCTTCTTAAGTACAGAGCGGTTGCATTGTCCAGCCAACCAGAAAGCTAGGATTTACATTACAGTAATATGATTATGAAATTTGAAAATACGTTAGCAAGAAACGGAGTCTCACTATTACCCGAAATTTTACATGTACGGTGACCAGTGTAGAGGCAACATGTGCCTCGCACGGGTCGGTTGTATATAAGTTGAAATTGTTCATTATCACAGGGATAACATATATAAGAAAATATGCTCAAGTAATAAATCAGTATAATAGTCATTGAGGTATATTTATTGTGCAAATGAGAATTTCCTTATATGGTAAAGGTAATGACCAAGCAATACCTTATAGCTGTGCATATTAATCAAGATTAATATCATAATTATGTCAGTACGAGACACTGTGCTAGCAAGGGACAAATATCAAAATTATATGTTCGTTGTCAGAGAATATTATAAATTGTCGTCAACTAAGGGGCATTACACTGGAGGAGATTATAAATTGGTGCCCAACTGTGGGGCATGTGAATGTTATGATAAAAAACCCATCGAGAAGGAGCAGATGTTATAACTTAGTGACTTTTAGCAAAAACATAACATAACAATATTAATTTTATATGATATAGTACTAATGACATAATAGTGCTAGCAAACATTAAAACTCTGATGTAGAGCAGATTATGTTTTAGGGAAATAAAATAAATACGATATTTCATTGGCGCATCAATAATCTGGATGTCAATTATCTGAAAAGTAATTTGTTATCATTAATTTAAAACAGTAGGTACTTGTAGGAAAGACTGAAAGCCATGACATTTGCTGATGATTTGATTGTATGAGGGCAGAAGGAAGAAGTACAGAAACAGAAACAGGAATGGAATGAGGAAGTGAAAGCGTATGGGATGAAATTTAGCATGGCGAGGTGTAAAGTGATGTTAATGATCAGAAAGAGGAAAAAGCCTAGTAAAGCCATAAGTATGGATGGAGTAAAGCTGAGAAAGGTAATGAATGTTAGCTATCTTTGAAGCGTAAATGATGTGAAAGGTGGAAGTAGAGAGGCTCTAATGAGAAGAGGACAGCAGGGAGAATGTTCTATAAGTCTGTAAGAGACCTGCTATGGAGAAGAGAAGTACCCTTGAAGTGTAAAGAAGTGATGGATAGTGCATACTGTTAGAAACTCACCGAAACTTATTGCGTGAGGTTGGCAAGACTGGTTATTGCGAAGGAGAGGCAGGACAGTCAGTGTGTGGAATGGCGACGTATGGACGTGGATGAGAGGTGTACGAGCGAGGGTCGTATAAAGGGGCTGTGTTTGTGCAATATGTGCGTAGCAAATATTATATTGAATTAACAAGTATGTGATTATCAGACCATGTGAGGTACAATAATACGTTGTACCCAATGTCACACATGCAGCAGAAACATAGACGATGAGTGCAAGAGAGATTAGGATAGTGGAGGCCATGGGAATGAAGTTTGCGAGGAGCATGAATATAAAGTGAATAAGTATAATAAAAATATTATTCTTACCTCCAAAAACAGACTTGGCATCTTCGAATGTATACCGAGCTTTGAAACCACTAAAGACCCCTTCTTGGTCAGTGTGAAGGATGATTTTAACCCCTGAGGCTGCTCGATTTGACTCAATTGGCCCTGGTGCAGTCATGCCACAGTATCTGCCTATGAGTTTATCCGTACCATCGCGGTACAAGTTGTAGATCTCTAGCCAATCTTCCTGGCAGACTTGGACTCTGAATAATGTTAAAAACCAATGCTAGTGAAATCTTAAGGAAAATAGACAAAATCAAGATGCCTCACAGAAATAAAATTTAATGGTGTTACTAATTAAACATATTAACAAGATCAACAATTATAGGAGACACTCAACACATATAATTTCATACAAAAGATATGTCATGAACATTCTTGAAATGATATAAGAATATTTAAAGATATAATAACAATAGTACACACTTATCAATTAAGACCGCACATCATAGCAATCCCATCTCAGCTCCCTGCTTGCATAAGGTATGGAAGTTAAAGGGAAAAGAAAAGACAGAAATGTGTGCAGTGCATTTGTATTCGAATGATTACTCAATATTTTCCGTTATGACGATGGGTGACGAAGCGACAAAGTTTCTTGTTAATAACTACAGTATGTCCCTATTAAAGACAGAATGAAGATTTGTGCACAGTACTTATCTGTGAAGCCATTCTAAAATGGTCAAAAATGGCCTTTTTAATGCAATTTCTATCCAAATATAATTTAATATTTCAACAATGTTCTTTACTAGGAACATCTATTAGCTCTTTATCTCCATTAATGTTTAGTCAGAAATGATCCAAGTGCAATAGTGTTCATGTAAATTTACGATTTCAAGCCGGGTGTATCACAGAATTGATGGGCATGTGATGCACACTCTTAAGGAATAGCTATAAAACATACACTCACCCATAGTTGCCAAATGTAGAGTTGGCAGCATCTGCTCTAACTTTGAAGTGTTCAAAGACAAGCGTAACCTGTTCGTTGGGTGTGGCAAGAAAGAGGTAAGTGCAATTTGTTTCACTGGGATAGTTGGATGGATAGCGTGGAGAGTTGAACTCTCCTTTTTTTCTACTTGAGCTTCTGTAGGTGAAACTACAGGTACCATCAGGTGCTGCCGTGCCAGGGATCCGATACTCTGGAACAAATAAATTATAAAATTATATTATATTATATATAATATCAAATTTAATTGAATTATATTTTTCTTAACCATTCTTATCATCACGTTCCTTATTAAAATATCAAAATCCTCTTCAAAAGCATAACAAACCATAACATCAATAGTATATACAAAATATGTACAGTCTTAGAAATGTCTTTACACAATCCTTATCAAACTACAGCGCATTTAAAATGTATGCAGTATATTCAATCATTAAATTACAATCCATTTAGAAATATTTCTATAAAATCTCTATACAATAATCTATACAGTCCAAATTTCATAGTAAGATCCTGATAGAAAATACATCCATAATTTTTGCAGTGAATATTGTTGACATTTTAGTATCATGTGATTTTAAAAGCTTTGATAAAATCTATCAAAAGTGATAGTTGTAGATCATATTATTTGACATAAGAACACTAACAAGTAGATCTAGTAACTTTTCTAGCTGTCAGATAAGGCTCTTCCTACAAAAATTGGACTGTACACCTTGTTTATCCTTAAATGTCACAGTCATATCTTGTCGGATTACACTATATAGTGTAGCAGTGTAGCCCAAATATGTATGACGTCCACAAAATAAGCTCCTATGAAATAAAAATATAAAACTGTAGGGACAGAAAATGTTTATTACATGCTAAAAATACACACATACCTCATTTTTCCTGCTGGTCCCCATTCATTTCGAGACTTTTTTTATATCTTGGCACAACTTTTTATATATGTTTAAAAAAAGTCTGTTGCCAGTGATTTGAGCCAATAATTTACACCATTCTTCAATTTGACTCCTGTAAAATGCTGGGAGGGCAGCCACTGTTTTATGTGCTGAGACAAGTGATAGTCGCTTGCAGCGAGGTCTGAGCTATAGTATGGGTGGTAGAGCAGTTCCCACCAAAACTGTTGAATCTGCTGAACAGTATGCGCTGCAGTGTGGACTTGAGCATTGTCATGTAAAGTAATAATGCCCATTTTCAGCATTCTACGTCTTTTGTTCTGTATTGCACATCTGAGCCTTTTTACGCTTTAACAATATTCTGCAGTATTAATGGTTGTTCCTCTCTTGAAAAACAAAACAAGCAAGACATCCTTCTGGTCCCAAAAAACAGTGGCCATAATTTTTTTCTGATGGAGTGTTCATGTTTGAACTCTTTTGCCTTATGGAATGTTGAATGGCACTTCTGCATCAATTGTTGTTTTGTCTCAACCTTTGTGTACTAAATCCAAGTTTCTTCACTGTTCATAATATGGGAAAAAAGTTCATCGCCACTATTGGAATGCTGCATGAACATTAGAACTAACCACACACATTTCTGTTTGTGTGCTTCAATCAGCATTTTGAGGACTTATATGGCACACAGTTTCTAGTGGCTTAGCTATTCTGTTACAATTTCATGAATGAGTGACTGTAAAAGCTCTGGAAATTCAAAAGAAAGTTCTGTGATTGTGAAACAACAATTCTTATGAATTTTTGTTCATCTGTTCCATCTGTTCATCAGTAAACACACTTGGTCGACCATTATGATTTTCATCATACACATTGGTGTGGCTTTCTTTAAATAGATATACCCACTATATCACCTTTGTGTCACTTATCACATCAGGCCTGTAATCCTAAAAGTCTGAGGGTAAATTTCTGCAGCCCTAAGGTTTTCCACTAACAAAAACTGTATGACACTATGAACCTCTTAACTGGCAGGATTATTTATGACAGTACTCATTTTAAATCACTCTCGAGAACACCAGACAAGATGTAATGGAAATATAGTGGTCAACAGAAAGATACTGTGCCACTCTGATACTGCGCCTGTGTGCCCGCCCACGTTTCTTATTTGACGGTAATATATCAACGACCCTTACTATGTGGATGAACCTTGTGCTGGTATGCATTACAGTCTATCGCCTATTCAAATTTAAATTATGAGTTTCTTATTAATAGTGCTCCACAATGTTTTTGTTGTTTTCATTTGGTATCATTTTTGTTTATACAAACATACATACATAAATAAATACCTAATGATGTTGCTTCCATACGGGGTAGGCAAAGACCTATGCATATAGCTCAAAACACAACAACTCCAAAGTTAATCCATCCTTACTAACTTTCTCCACACTTCCCTATCCTTGAATACTACCTTCGCTTCAACAACATCCACACACCTAGTCATACATGCTCTTTAATTCTTAAACTTTTTATTGTTTCTCTTTTTCAGACATTTGTCTACAACATTTAGCCACATCTTACATGACTTACCCCTTAATTTTGATCCACATACTCTACTCTCATAAAGTTTCTTCGTCAATCGGTCCACACTCATCCTCTCAACATGCCCAAATGTAATACGATTCTTTTACATTGACCTATTGGTTCCCTTTCAACCCACACTCCTTCAGCACCCATTCATTATTGACTCTGTCCATGCGAGTTTCCCCCATAAATTTCTTAGATATCTCATTCCAGCCCCATTCATCTTGCTCTTGTGTTTCACCTGACAAAACCACACGTCACAGCCATAAAACAACGTTGGCGTTAACACGCTTTTATACACCAGTCTGTTGATTTCACCATTTATCTTTCCATTTTTACAGAACATTCTACCCAGATAAACAAAACCATTCAATTGTCCTAACAATTTTACATTTATTCTAAGCTGATAATCATTTCCCGATCCGTCCTTATCAAAAACTATCATCTTAGTTTTGGAGACATTTATACGCAGATCCATTCTGACTCTCACCACATTCAAACAATTTAATGCATTTTGCAAGTCCCTTTCATTCTCAACCATTAATACAGCATCATCTGAATATAACATCATACATTCAAACTGTCCACTTGTACACCAAACACGTCCTCACAAGCATCCCTCATACACTTATCCATGAATACATTAAACAACCATGGAGACATAACACAATCTTGTTTAACATCCTGTATAATGTCAAACCATTCGCTCAAGGCTCCATCCACCCCAACGCATTCTTTTCCACCATCATACACCGCCATAATTGCATTTACTAACCATGCATCCACACCATACCCCCTCAGAACATTCCAGATCAGAGCCATATCAACAAATGCACAAAACACTTACTGCCATACATTTCTCAAGCACTTGTTGCAATGCAAATATCTGGTTCATACAACCTATACCTCACATATAACCATATTTTACACCCTGAATTATGTCCGCAGCTTTTTCACATACCCTCTCAATCAAGACTTTCCCAAAAACTTTGCCTGGAATACTAAAAAAATTTAATTTCTGTAGAATTATTACATTCACTCTTAATGCCTTTGTACAAAGAAACTATGACAGCATTCTTCCAGACATTAGGAACATTCAAAAATCCCAGCACACACATTGAACAACTCCATTTTCCTTATTATCTGTAATTTTCTCTATGTTTTCATCATACAATTGCTAAATTATTCCCTCCATAGGTCTCTTATATATTTTCATACCAGATAATCTCATCACGTTCATTCTGAATGCCATAGGTCTTCCCTTGCACTCCGAACTTGCTTCGTTCTCTTTACTCACTTTCAGAACAGCTTCTCATTTCCTTTAAAATTATTCTGCATTTTTTATCATTATTTTAATCTAATTTGCTCTTTACTCTCCTTTACTACTTTCTTTGCATACATCTTTTAACTTTGAATATGTCAAATAACCTCTTACATTCTGTCTCATTCTTGAACGTAATTATTTGTTTGTATGCTTCTCTTTTCTCCCACAGCTTCTTTCACCTGTTAATTCTACCATGCATCTCTTTTTAAGTTTCTCACCAACGCAGTTCCACAAACATCTTTTGCATACTCAACTACACCCTCTTTTATTCTGTTCCAAGCACTTTCTACATCATTAGCATTTATTTTGACATTCCATTCATTCTCTTGTTAAGTTAATTTTTCGTCCATCAATCTTTCATATTGCGTGCTTACACGTTTATCCTGCAATTTTTCCACTTTCACTCTTACTTAATTAATACTCTTGCACTGCTTCCTCACAAAATTCCTACCTAATTCAACTACTGAGATCACTTGGAAATGATCCGTTACACATTCAGCTCCAAGCACAACCCTAGTATTCTTTACTAAACTTCTAAACCAAATAATCAAACATTGTTCTCGAATCACCCCTTTGCCACGTATACAAGTGAATATGTTTGTGATTGAACCATGTGTTTGACACAAATAAACCTTTTTCTAAACACAGACACATCAACTTATTACCATCCTCGTTTAACCTATCATTACCACACCTTACTAACATTCTCTCTGAACTCTCTCTTTGGGTACCCACCCATTCATTCATATCTCCTAGCAAGATATATCTTTCACCCAGCTCAAATGCATTAATACTTCATTGAGCTCATTACAAAACTTCACTCACATTCTCGTCTTCACCCTCCACCAGAGCATAACCAGCAACCAACCTAATTCTACGAATACCTATTTTCATATGCACCCATATAAATCTAGATTACACCAAATCATACCTTCTCACAAACAGCTTAGCTGTTGTTCTTATGATTAAGTCTACACCCCGACTTCACCTTAGCCATTCGTCCCCACCTGGCCACAGTGCCAATCTACCATCCATCACCAAAAAAAGATCTTTCCCTTTCTGCTTGGTTTCACACATACACAGATTATCAATTTTTCCTCCATTAATTTCCTATGACAGATCATTCTCTTTATCACACACTCCTCTCACATTACATGTTCCAATAATTAATGTTCTCACCAAATTGTCAACCGATGGGCCCTTCAGTTTTAACCTCAGCTGTCCATCATAGCTTTGGTCATCCGAGGCTATTCTTTCACAGTGTCTTGTAGTGATTTTAAAAAGAATAAACCAGGTTACTAGCCTTGATCGTACCCACACACATGACCATATTTTCTGCTTACAGTAACGATGCTATACTGATAGGTGTTGGCATATTTTAGCCAGTATACCACAAATACAACTGTGCTCAGTCTTACCCTGAGCACACTTGCACTGTTCCTATGAACCAGTATCCCTACTATAGAAAATGTCTTGCTGGCCAGTATACCGTTGCCCACTCCTAGGAGGTAAGGCTGTCCACCAACACAACAGGACTTTTATAACAATTAAAATGAGGTGTCTTGAGGCAACATTTTGAGTATGAACCTTTACAAAACGTAATAAGAAGCATTCTTAATAACATGAGCATGCCTAAATAAGATTTGTTTCGTTGATGATTTTACTATTTATCACCAGTCATCTAGTTTTTGTAGGACTAAGCCACAAATCCAACTAATCATTCAATGCTTCAAATGATTTTCAGTTTTCATCAACAACAAAAAAATGATTCTATTCTCTCATAAGGTAATTTTATTTTATTATAATTATGTTAACTGTTACAAATAGTGTAGAGTTTTAGTTATTATTTTTGACAGGAAACATATATGATCTCGTACAGTGGTGCACACAAAGCAGAGCAAACGGGTAGTTTGACCCCCTCCCCCCTCCTTTTTGTCTTTTACACCCCTCCAGACTCCAAATTCAAAAGTACATTTAAAATTTGCAATTCGAAAAAGTACAAACACATTAGCTTTTGATACATTGTATATAAGGTCAAAGTCACATAAAATTGTCACTTACATTTCCTTATTTTCTGTTTAAATAATAACAAAATAAAATTACCAGTGCCGGTGCCGTAAAAGATCTATGATTAGCATGTTTTGATGTTCAAGCACATTAAGGTGTTTAAGGCTCTCAACATAAGATAAGGTTTATTAACAAATTGGATGCCCTAATTGAGTCTTAAGAAGACCTAGTAACATACTCAATTTCAAATTAAGTTAAGAATAATTATCTTCGACCTGACTGGAATTCAAACTGGCAAAGCTACCAGAACTGGCTAATCAATCATTGAGGCATATATCACCTGGATGTCTCGACCACAGTACAGAGACGATACATCAATGACTAACATTTACTAAAGGAATTAAAGAAAATACTAAAAATTTTAATTTCTGTGAAATTGAGAAAATCCCACACATTTGGAAAGAGTAATTAGATAATAAAAAAGATATGTCACCCAAATAATTTTGAAGTTTGAATTAAAAACGTTAATAATTCTGCACATCTGAATGATTGTTATTTAGGTAAACTATAAGAACCTCATTTTGTAAATATTTGCTCTTGTTTACCATAAAAATAACTAAAAATAGTTTCTAGCGGGATTAAATATTCTGAAATTTTCTTTGACTATGGGGCTTAGGGAGCAGTACTCCTAAACCATCATCTACCTAGAAATAATTATGGCTACAGCCTTAATTGTTTAACCCCCCC
>CABFWO010001213.1:133506-195047 GCA_902155825.1 Timema genevievae
TATTGTTTTTTTTCAACAAAAAGCCCTTGCCTTTTAATTGGAATATTTGTACAAAACACAGGCTACGACCTAATTTTTTGACCCCCCCCCCCCCACTCCCCCTCTCCCCAAAGTAAGTTTCTGCGAGCGCCACTTATTCCTAAAAAAAAAGTTTAAAATAACACTATATTAAATTGCTAAACAATATTAAGGAGTTGAGTGGTCACTCTTGGGAAAATACTAGTATATTCAATAAAACCTACCTGTTTCAAAAGTGTATTTCGCTTTAAAGCCTCGCCCTTGAAGCTCTCCACTGCTAAATACCATGACTAACCGTGGGCCATCAGACACCACCACTGATGGATTACTTTCTACTCCACACAACTCGTGGTCAAATTTATCATAAGAGTCTGTCGCCTCCTGACCCTTCAAATACATTTTCAGATACCCGTCAGTGCAACTAAGGACAGACCAAAAAAAATGGTTTATTCACACATAAGGTAATTTAAAAGTCAAGAGTTCAATAGAGTTATCACTGGACAGTCCATTAAATGCACCCTGAGATTTCCATTAAAATTTTTGGGCTCTCAAAGAAGTCCATAGAAATAATTTGTTTGTGTACTATACTATGTTAAATTTTGAAAGAAGAACACACTGATAAATAGTGTAAAGATTTTTTCTTGGAACCAAAACGGTAGTTATAAAGCTTTACCTTGCTGTCAAAAAACAATGTAGATAGTTGTCAGAGAAAACATAGATTAGACTGGACGCACACAGGATGACACAAAACATTTCAAAACATGATGAAACAAAACATCTTGAAATCATGACAGTTTCAACTAATTTAAAAAAAAATTAAACATGATGAAGCAAAAAATAATAAAACAAAAAATGTTAAGTAAATGCTAAGATAGAGGCGTGTAATGTTGGTTATACCAAGACCGATGAACTGTTAACAATTATGAGGGATCATCAAGTTCACCCTATCAATGGAAAAAGATCTGAGAAAGGTTCTTTGGAAAAGTATAAACAAGAACTTAAGAAGTTCCCTGACACATTTTCTAACCTTACTTGAGTAAGTTTAGAAAACTTGGAATAGTTGGGGATTCCAGGAAGCAGAATACCAACTGGAGAAAAGCACACTTGGCACCCCCATTTAATTTGCCACTTCTTCCCAATTTTGGTCAGCAATGTCCTTGTTATAATATTCTTTCAAATTATGGTTGTGTAACACAGGTCTTTGCTGAATGATGACAAAACATTTTTTACCATCCATGTATTTACACTCACTACCAGTTGACTTTTTCAGCATTTTTTTTACCAAAACAAAGCACAAACAAAACAAGAATGATTATCGCAGCTCAAAATTTTGACAGATACTAGTCCTATATGGATAAATTGCCCAGCTTTGCACCTGTGCAGTGGCGTATTTTTCAGGACACAAGTGAAACAAACTTTATGAAACATGGGAGTAGGCAAGACAGCTGCTTTGTTTCAACATGTCTCACTGTGTGTCATAGCTTTTGATCCGCCAGTGTGTCAGCCAGTGTGCTTCGACTAATTTGAAAGCATTTATTCAAAGTGGAATGACAAATGGTTAAACACCTATACAAAAAAAATGTTTTGTTTCATCATGTTCTGAAACGTTTCTGTGTCATCCTGTGTGCTCCCGGTCTTAGGAGAATATATATATATATATATAGTGTTTAATATTAAACACACTAACAAATAACTTAAAATTCCAATTATTTACTATAATATCAATCTGATTCCAAATACATTACAATAATGACTATTTGAACTAAACTACACCTAAATGGGGTCATATATAATGAAGTGAAAACAGGCGGGAATAGGGGGTGGGGGGATAAACAGATCAAAAGCTAAGAGTAAGTGTAGAAAAGTATAAAATCATGTTTATTAATAATTACTAGATAATTCTACTGACATAATAGAGTAAAAAACTGTTATTTGAATTAAAAAAAAATTAGCCAGTGTGAATGTCAGATGAAACGCAGGGGTGTAATGGAGCTAAAGCGGAACAGAAAATATCATTTTCTCTGAAAATTAAACTTGTTTGTCTTTAAATGTGGATATGCCAAACTTGTCTTTCCAATTAATTAGAATTGAAAGTTAATTAAACTAATGAATATTTACAAAAGAGATTTCCCTCCAAACCATAATGAAAGACAAATGTGAGCAAGCGTGTGTTTGTTCTAATTTTGTTTGCATACACCTACCACCTCCACCCTCTATTCCCAAATGAAGAGCTCTAGCACTGCTACATTTGGGACTACACCCTTTATGAAGTGTAATAGGGACTCTAATCTACATCCAAAATAATGTAATATTATTTTGTAAATATATTTTAATGGGAATTTTGGAATATTTTGTTTTGAAATAATTGACTATTTATAGAAAGAAAAAATCTACCATAAAATGTGTTTTACTCAACATTTTTTAATCACCGCGTCTTACTAACTGTTCAGGTTATAAACATATATGATAATTACTCTAATTGGATAGGGATGAATAAGGGATCATTTTAGAGGTAATCTACCCGCATTTGGAATGGAATGAGAGTTGGAATCCATTTAGGAAAAATCACCCCAGTAGACCTAGCCAGGATTCAAAAACTAATCTACCTGTCTTCAGCAAGCCAGTTTAACATGAGAGCGACGCCTTAGAGTTAGACCATTCGGTATTCGGTATTCGGTGAATGAAGCATGTAACATTGGTACTTATCTAATATTGGTTTGTATTGATACTTTAATGGGGTATTTTGAAATGATTTTAAGAAAAACAATCTCAAATAAAGTATTTTGTCAATAAAAAACCCTTGGCGTTTAATTTGAAATGTTTTAGCTTCACCCGCCTCGGTGGCGTAGTTGGCTAACGCACTAGTCGTGTTGAGCTTGACCGCCGAGGACGGGGAGATCGAGGTTCGAATCTCGGTCGAGTGAACTGGGGGTGGTTTTTCCTAAATGGTTTTCCACTCTTCCTCCACGCAAGTGCGGGTTCACTTCCTCTAAATTCAACCCTCCCAATTCCTAATCCATTAGAGTAATTAGTACTTAAGCGTATAACCCGAATGGGTAGTAAGACGCGATGCTAAATATTATTATTTTTTAGCTTCCTTAATGATTTGCGAATATTGATTTATTATATCAATTATAAGGTTCATATTCATTCATCAAACATTTTCTTTATGATAAAAGGGATAGTTAAAGACTAAAAAGTTCTAGGTAGATACAATAAGCATCAAACCACTCATTTAAAGTTTACCGTAAAATACCAACAATTTTACTTTCTTGTAAAACTAACTAAAAAGAGTCTGTTTGTACCTGGACTAACAGCCAAAACAGTTAAATAGATTTCATTCAAACTTAATATTTAAATATTTTATGGTTATATCTAAAACTCAAATGGTGATTTTAATTCCAATACTAAAATTAACGGCAGTTTACTGATGACTTAATTTTGTATGTACAATTTTTTTTATTAATCACAACTTGTGAATGTGAGGAATGCCAGGCCTCTACCGTGGTTCGGATTCCACGTTAAACTGTAGGTCCTCCATTTCATCTCACAATCACCCTACCATTGCACATTAGCGTAAGTGCGTATAACCCGAACGGGTAGTAAGACGCGGTGCTAATANCCGAACGGGTAGTAAGACGCGGTGTTAATAATAATAATAATAATAATAATAATAATAATAATAATAATAATAATAATAATAATAATAATAATAATAATACAATTTTTTTTTAGTGGCTTTAATGATTGTATTCAGAACGGGTATCTAGGGAGTGCTTCACATATTAAATAACAGTGTATACTTGTTACTTCAGATAATATTTTGAGTTAATAATAGCTTACTGAGGATTGATTTTTACAAATTTGAGTTTCAAAAATGGCTTTAACAATTTTGTTCAAAATGGGTATCTTGAAAGTGGTTTTTTATATGATAAAATAATACATATTTCCATTTATGAAAACATTATGTTAGTTTACTGATTTTTGAAAAATAAAAAAATGGCTTACAATTTTTAGTACAACTTATATCTGAAGAGTTTTTCATATACTTTTCAAAATAACATTTTTTTTCTTAGGACAGATTATTATCAAAGTTAGTTTATTGATCGCCTATTTTTTAAATTGTTGCTCCCAATCTCATACAATAAGTTACAGTATATGATAAAATAGGTATGTATGATTGTGTTATAACATTTATTTTTCAAAGTTGTTTGTCCATTGTCAATGTAAAACTGTGGACTTGTTGGAATTCAAACTTTAATATTTACTTTAATTTAATGTGAATTCCCTCAATAGATCCATCTGTGCTATGAGATATTTTCTTATTTAAAATTTTAAAATCATCATATACATCAGAACTTTAATAGTAAACCACCGTATTGGATGTTAAATTTGAAATCTGCTTTAATTAAAAAAAAAAAAGTGTACATCAGGTTGTGGCCTGGGTCAGTTTTTTATTCAAGCAATATATTTTACACTACCGGCTTTCTGGCTTGTTGTAGCTTCATACGCCTTACCTTATAATCTATCTTAAGACAAGGACAGGCATAGCATCCAGTCCCCAGCCAGTGATTCATCACTGTGCAAGGGTAAACCCACATTTCACCAATGATAAATTTTCCGACAATGCCGGGACACTTCACTTAGTAGACATACATGCTACCAACTGAGCTAAGGTGTCAGATTAATTAAGAAAAAATGATGGTTGAAAAAATATCTTATTTAACTCTATAATCTATAATAAGAATGGTAACTTACTCTTCTTTATTCCCTTTAGGTATATTAAACTTCTCGTTGTCAAACTCGAGCTTCACTCTCTCCAAATGCTGTGAGTCTTGCATGCCGTAAATAAAGTAGCGGCACACGATCTTAGGGAAGTAAGGTAATGGATAGTTTGGGCTGAACACAAACCCTGAAGACTCTTTTCGACTCAATATTTTCTGGTCGCATTCGGACCCACGTATGTGCTCCCCATCGTTTTTAACAATAAAATCTGTTCAAAGAAATTAAGCCATAGTTCACTATACATTTTATCAAAAAACATATTATTAGGTGTTATTTGATAACAAACAAACAAACAAACAAACAAACATTATAGTTTAGTAATAAGTGTTGTAAATTAGTGGCAGTGGAAAGAAAATATTTAAAAACTCACATAATTAACTAGGAAAAAAAAAGTCATTAGATACATTAATATTATTTGGTTTAAGAAAAGAAATTGATTAAAAAAAGTGAATGTGGCAATAAAGGTAGCTTTTGATGTAATAATTATTTTAAATTATGAATTAGTAGGTTTCACTGGATAAAGCTTTGCACATACAAGGTTGTAATAACTTTTATAATTGCTTATATTATTTAAATTCGAAAATAAATGTTGACATTTTAACAGGCCTAAAGATTTTGATTAAATTGTCCTAATTTATAGAGGTTAAGATATAAAATAATAGTTAATACATCAAATGTACCCAAATATACAGATAAAGTATAAAATTTAATTTCTAATCTATTAATTATATATATATAAAGTATTATGTATATATACATGTATATATATAGTACATTAAAATATGCGTGTATATATATATATATATACATACACACACATACACACACATACACACATATACATACATACATTGCCGGATTTAGGCACAGGCCACATGGGCCCAGGACCAGGGCGGCAAATTTATGGGGATGGCAAATTTCCGTAGATATTTTTTTTTAAATATGCACCGATTCAGATGTATGATACAGGAACTTTACCAACACTAAAGGGGAATTTTTACACTAGCAATATATCTTGTTCTTTATTTATTGTTCAATTATTATTTATTTGTATTTTATTCTATTCTTTTTATTTATTTTATTTTTTTCCTGTATTCATACAAATACAGTAAACGATCAATGTTAAAATGCCACATTGCTTTGTATGTGTGTAAGAGAGAAACATATACCCAAAAGTTTCTTTCTCTCTTACACAATAGTGTGCAGCCGGCATCTCGAGATTTTAGTCAAAGATGTCCCTCCAGTTATTAAAGTGATCACCGACTAATGCTAACTGCTTGAAATTCACGAATCTGAGAATAAACTTCAGCAGCTTTATTCGTCAGATATCGAAGAGTCATTTGCCACTGAATGTATTCACCTTAAGAAATTCCTCACAAGTTTAGATGACAAAAAGTGTTTCACCTCTTTACCACTTTTAAACAAAATGGTAAAAGAAAACACCTTCATGATCCTTGTCGAAATGTTTGTGTCTGCTTAAAAATGTACTTAAACATTCTAACTATAAAGTGTTTAGCTGAACGGTCTTTTTCTGCTCTTGCTAGAGCTAAAAATTATCTGTGATCGTCACAAACACAGAAAAGACTAAATCATTTAGCAGTACTTGCAATTGAAAAGGCTAGGTGAAAACCTCTTTCGTTGTAGGCTTAGAATTTCATCCTTTGGTTTCAGTTAAAAAAAACTTTTATCAAAATACCTTGCCTTACTATTTACTAACGATTTAATACATACTTTTTATTGTATTATTTCTTAAAATATGTAGTGATTTAAAAAAATAATAATTTAGAAACAATAATAGTTTGTTTTATTTGTTTTCAATTTATTGTAGAACAAAGGTGCACAAACATTTATTGTGCCCATGGGCATAGGTGCAGTCAAATCCAGGGTTGCATACATACATCTCTTAACATGGAACAACACAACAAACAAAAATACAGCCTTATACCAATTTATTGTGACTTACCTAATTTGACAAAACTTTCACTAAATTCAAAAATGCCCTTAAAGCCTCTGTTTTGGGTGTTGGCTGTTCGCTGCAATGTAACAAATGAGACTAGTAGTGCTTCCTCTGAGGAGTATAGAACCAAATTGCGCTGCTGGCCACAGTACGTCCCTATCACTGCAGATTCGTTGTCCACACCATCATACAGCTTGACATAGTCAAATGGACAGCTAAAAGTAAAAAGTTCTGCATTGTAAAATATTGGATATATATTATGTAATCTATTCAATGTTAAAAAAAAAAAAAATGACATAATAACACAGGTAAGTGACATATCAAATAATTGACATGAATAAATACTAGATTTTGAAATCTTATACAAATGATACTGAGTCACCTAAACATGGGCAACAACTAAACAAGACCATGACGAAGAATTAGTAAGGTACATTCACAATAAGTTAAACTTTGTGTTAATGAATGTAATGTAATTAAATCAAATAGGCTACAACTATGCACTCGCCTGCTTTGGTGGCCGCGTGGTCTAACGTGCTATTCTTGCAGTAGACTTGACTGCTGATGACAGTGAGATCAAGGTTCGAATCTCAGTCAAGTGTACTGAGTGTGGTTTTTCCTAAATGGTTTTCCACCCTACCTCCACGCAAATGTGGGTATACTTCCTCTATACATAGCCTTCCTAATCCCTAAAACCACTAGCGTGATTAGTACATAAGTGTATTTAACACGAAGAGGCGATGCTAAAAAAAAATGCACTCATACATATAACATAGTTCTTAGTTGATAAAAATGGTATTATATATTAATTTTAAATTTTAAAAGGTTACCCCATATATGAATAGAATGAAGTGATCCAATAAAATGGACTTATAAGTGCTTTGTTTTTTTGCATTCTGTATTACTTCTTACCTAGTATGTCCACATTTAATTAAGTTAAAGCTGTAGGAATAAGATAGATACAGGGAGCGTGCCAAATAATGCATGTAAGATCATCTTCATTACACCCAGATGAGATATGAACCCCGACCTCCCTGTCACTGGTAGACTAGACTAAACTAGACCATACAACTTGCCCACAAAATACCATATTATGTAGTCACAGGGGTAATGTACAGAATGCCCTAGATAGGTGAGACTGTTTGTCAATCTTTATATATTGGTAAAGAGTTTAATACATATGTTATACTCACATCACTAATTGTAAGTGACAGCTAGCAGTATGTAAAGTTACTCTTCAGTTCTTCTGAACCTTGAATATTGGTTAATTCATACTGTAAGTTTGTCTTTGTCTTTGGAATGACTCTCACCCGCCCTTCTCTCGTAATGACCTTCACCCACCCCTCTCCCAACATGCCTAGTACAGGGTTGTCAGACGTAAGGTGTAAAACCGTGGTATTGAGTTTTATATATATCAGTTTAATTATTTAAGTCGGGCTAGACAGCCACATTTGGCCCGTGGGCCACCTTCTGAGAACCACTGCTATAGAGTATGGGTAGTCTTGAGTCAGTTTTATTATTTCCATAATCCTAACTACTCTGACATAATTAACTTTAAATGTGTCATAAGCCATGTATGCTAAAATATGTAGGCCGACTCTATAAAGCGTTGAGTGTAGGCCATTTTCTGTTCAGCAATTCCCTAAAATAATATGACTACAAAGTTGTTGAGTTAAATAACTTAATTATCTATACATTATATTTTAACAAGACGTTCCAATATTATCGATATAGTTATAAAACTATACTTGGATAAATGAATTAAAATTTCATTTTTCTACTCAGTTGCTCTGATCACTTAACGCTTCAGGTTTTCTCTCTCACTAATTAACTAAAGCAATGGCTTTGTGTCAAGAAAAGAGTCAGCTATAATCGTTGTCCTTTGCAATCGTTTAGTACCATACCAGTAGTGGCGCAGGAACGGAAGGAGGGTGGGGGTAAATTTTACCCGCCTAAAATAATATAATAAAACTTTTAGATAATGTAGAGATTTTGTTGGGGCAAGATATAAAGCTCACACTAAGTTAACATAGTGAAAATAAAATGTGCCCGGAACACACATTGAAGATATTTTGAAAACTCTGATAGTAATACCAGCTATATCAGCTACCGCATAAAGAAGTTTTTCAATGCTTGGAGGCATAAAAAACTATCTTCACTCCACGATGAAGCAATGTAGACTAAATCCCCTGTGTCTGCTAAATGCATATCCTGAGAGGCTCAACAAACTTGAAATTGCAAAACAAGTTAGTGAATTTATAGCTAGTAGCGAATATAGGGCAAAGGTGTTTGGAAACCTATTTTAATTTTTAGGTTTTTGTAATTTTTAGTTGAACAGCATCAGACATAATTTTTCTTAATTTGTTTTGTGTGTCTTTATTCTAATGTTTAGCATGTCTAAAATAAATGACAAAAATGCACTGTTGGACCATTAAATATCACATTTTTCTGGGGTTTTTTAATTCTAAATATGCTATCCCCTATAACAACACATGCTTATATTCAACGCCCCCCCCAAATAAAAACGTTCCTGCGCCAATGCATGCCAGAGGGATACAAACTGTTTTATTTCTGTCCTACACAAGAGAGATACATTATTGAAAAATTAAGATATTGTCAAGTATTGTTATTCCTTAGCTATGATGGGGATTTTTTTTAACATTTGCTAATCTCTCTCTCTCTCTCTCTCTCTCTATATATATATATATATATAAAATAAGCGAAAACCCTGACTCACTCACTCACTCATCACTAATTCTCACACTTCCCACGAAGCTAGAGGGCTGAAATTTGGCACAGGTGTTCTCTATAAGCTGATTAGGAAAAGAAAATATGTTTCATTCCGATGTTTTGTGATTAAGGGGGTGAAATCGGGGTAGCTACCCTTATCAACAATATTGCTTTATAAACTCTTTTTAAGCGTTTAGAGGGTAATAATCCGATAAGTTTGTTCTAATAATGCCTTACAAAAAAATTTAGCAATTATTTTTAACCCCTATGGATGCTTCTAAGGCGTGGAAAAAAAATTAATACAGACAATTAATTAAAACATGTAATTATGTTTTAATATGCAACTCCAAGAGCCGGTAGAAGTCTGTAGTTTATACTTTGCTGAATTTTGTGGTGTTTGTAGGGTCTATATGAGTGAGAGGGCCTGGCCCAAGGAGGTGTATGGTAGTGGGGAGTGGTAGTGGTGGATGGGGGGGAAGTGGTGGTGGGAAGTGGTAGTGGGAAGTGGTGGTGGGAAGTGGTGGTGGTGGATGGGGGGGAAGGGGGGGAGAGACCTGTCCAGCCGCGCTCAGCTGATAACGCCCCAGGCAGTAAGCAAGGGGGCCTGCCGAAAATAAACCTCCCCATGAGAAACGATACATGTCACCTCCTCGCGGTGTTTCTCGGGTAGCGCTAAGAACCGTGCCATCAAGTTTCAAACAAAAATTCCTCATTTTCATCCAAAAATAAAATAATAACACAATATCCTGTGCGAAGAACGGGCATTCAGCTAGTTTGTTGTACCTAGCTTACTATTGCTTGTGTCTTCTTATACTCATTTAAATCAATTTTACGCATGGTGTATCCACTTATCTACACTAATGGGATGAAAAAGGAAGACTTGAGAGAAAGTATAATCACATTTGCGTGAAAGTAGAGGGGGAAACCATGTATAAAAAAATTATCAATACATCCAAT
Source organism: Timema genevievae (assembly GCA_902155825.1). Taxonomy (NCBI): domain Eukaryota; kingdom Metazoa; phylum Arthropoda; class Insecta; order Phasmatodea; family Timematidae; genus Timema; species Timema genevievae. The sequence goes on from CABFWO010001213.1 coordinate 143,954, forward strand.
GAGGGTTCAAATCCCACACTTTCCCGTCACCGGAAAATCAGACCCAGACAAGACAAGACAAGAATAATGCCTTTGTCAACCAGTATAGGTAGCTCTGATATATTAATATTTGTAAAAAAAAAGAAAAAGCGCTATCGCTAAAACTCACTGTGGGCCGCCGAAGAAGAGGTCAAAGTCTCTGAACTCTAGCCTTATCCTCTGGCCCGGCTGCCCTTCGAACAGGTAGCTGCAGCTGAGGTCTTTAGGATAGGCCCCAGGATAGGTGGGCGAAACAAGCGCGCCCGTTCTTTGGATGGACGCATTCACTGTGAAGCTGCACGGCGTATTAGGCACAGGAGTGCCCACCTGGTATTCAGCTGTAACAATCATCTTTACTTGGATATTGTTTGGAACGACAATCAATATTAATTAACGACGTTGCCCACTAGATGAATTCAAAGCTATTTTAAGGGGTAGTTTGCATCTTAACTTGACACATCTTAGCACATTAAATGCCACACTTAGACGCCAATGTATTAAGTAGAAAGAGATGGAGTAAAATGAGTAGTTGTTTATCCTGTGAGGCCTCTAGTTTACCTGCTGGTGATACTTTCTTCCAATGATAAGTATAATTGACCTACCTTTTTTTTTTATGGTTTTCTATTCCAGATAAACATATGCTTCCACGAAATGTTTTAATCTACATCCTGGCAGGAAGATTCCTACATGCCATTATTTAAATATACAAAATAGTTTAGTTGTAGACAATATGTATTGCCGACCTTGTTGGCCTTGGGGTAAAGTGCTTACCTCAGGACCCGAGGGTTCGAACCCAGCCAAGGTTAACGAATTATTCTTGGACTAAATAAATCCGTAACACAACTTCATTCGGAGGGGAAGTAAAGCCATCGGTCCCATGTCGATTGGGGCATGTAAAAGAACCCTGGAAGGTATGCGAAAATACCTTTCCGGCAAAATTGGTGGGCACTTTTGCTCTCGCTCATAGACATTCAGTGTGGGAGGCAACAGGGAACCACCACACTTTATGAACTCCCCTAGTACACGGGATTTCTACCAGATAGTGCATGTAGCACCAATCAGCTAAGGGACTGGGTGCATGCCCAACGCTGGATGGTCTTAATCACATCAAACCAACCTTTGGGTTGTTTGTTTATTTGATTTATATCATTAATTCTGTAATCACACTATTCAATTGGTACAAAACTATTCTTATTTTTTAATTTAAAGTGAAAGTGGGTTATTTTTAGTTATTTTCATAATTAATTTTAGTAAGAAGTGTTTTAATTTGTATTGTTATTTTACTACTTGGCGGTTAATCCTTAAACAACAAGTTTTTTTCCTCTCTTTATGAAAATTAACAATTTTGTATTAAATTTAGTCTTTCTTAACTATATAAAAATGGATTAGTTCATTTCCCCCTTTCAATAATTATGAACTATATTTTGATTTTCTTTAATGGATTGTGGGATATTACAGTGGTGTAGTTGGTAACATTGTTTTGGCTATGAAACGGTATGATTATCTGTGAGAGGTGTGACTTGGGAGGTGTTGTGCGACAAGATAGCAAGTGTGAACGTTAAAATAAAGACGAGTATCTAATATTGGTGACGAGGAGGGGATTACCCACTGTCAAATCTGCTGTTGACCAAAACTAAGAATAACAAGTATTCGAGTTTACAAACTTATTAAGTGCATCCCGAAATTGAAGACCTGAGACGTCAATCCCAAGGAAGGAGTCTACATTTGCATTCAAAATGGCTGAAGACGGAGAAACCACCACCATTGGTGTCTTGAGGGAGTTTACTTTAAAAAATGATTGGTCTCTTTACAAACCTAGGATGAAGATTTTCTTCGACGCTAATCGCATCATGAGTGAAACCAGAAGAAAAGGCCTGTTTCTCAACGTATTGGATGAAGATGCTTTTAAGTTAATGGATAACCTAAGTGTACCTAAAAAACCTAAGGAGTTGAAATACGATACACTCATTGAGTTGTTTGACAAGTACTTTCTTTCTACGGAGTCTGTTTTTGGTGTGAAATTTAAGTTTTTCAATGCTAGTAAAGAGTCTGAAGAGAACGTAAATGAGTGGCTGGCAAGAATACGGGAATTGGCGGCGAATCGTGAATTTGACACCCATCTAAACTTTGTTCTAATAAATAAATTTGTTTTAGGAATGGGTCAAGGACCCATTCGTGATAGGCTTTTTGAGGAAAACGCCACTAAGTTGACGATTGATAAAAGAGTGGAGCTAGCTAGTGCTAAGCAAGTGCCTTCACTTCAATATCGGTTAACAGATATTAAGTGCATATAACCCGAACTGTGTTAATAATAATAACAGATACTAAGATAAAAAATAGGAGCCAATTTGTCATAAGGGATAGCCAAAGTAGAAAAATTAGTCAACTAAAACAAGAGCCTGGTTCCTCTAAAGGGGCTCGTTGTGATGTTTGCACGGGTAGTAACCATTCCTCAGAAAACTTTAAGTATCGTGGTTACACATGCAATATTTGCTCAGAGATTGGACATTTAGCAAGTTTATTAATTAATTTTTTTTTGCACCGCGTCTTATTACCCGTTCGGGTTATACGCTTAAGTACTAATTACATTAATGGATTAGGAATTGGGAAGGGTGAATTTAGAGGAAGTGAACCCGCATTTGCGTGGAGGGAGAGTGGAAAACCATTTAGGAAAACCACCCCCAGTTCACCCGACCGAGATTCGAACCTCGATCTCCCCGTCCTCGGTGATCTGGCTCAACACGACTAGCGCATTAGTCAACTACGCCACCGAGGCGGGTATTTAGCAAGGGAATGTAGAAATAAGGGTAAATTGAATAACGTAAATAAGAAGCACTCTTATTTTAATGGGAAAATTCAAGAAAATACACACTTTTTATCTGAAGATATCAAAGATGATAGTGAAATTTTGTACAAGATTAATGAGGTGAAAGAAGAGAGCCTGAATTATCATGTTGTTTTGAGGATTAATAATGAAAGCATTAAATTTCAATTTGATACCGGGTGCTTGAGCACAATATTACCGTTGAAATTGTTTAGTGAAAAGTTTCCTAATTCAGTGCTAACTCCAACTTCCAAAACCTTTCTTTTGTTTTTCAAGGAAAAATCGATACCGTTAGGTACCATTACTGTCAAGGTCGAATATAATGGACACATTTTTTCGAACCTTCAACTTTTTGTGGTGGAGTTGGATGGCCCACCGCTGCTGGGAAGGGCCTGGTTTAGTGAATTGGGATTTCGTACTATAGACTAACATGATGGTGCAGCCGTTGTTCTTCTCAGAAGACAACAGGCAGCATATGCTTCAAGGAATTTCTCGGCAATTTCCAGAGGCTTTCACAAACCGTATTGGTAAGTTTAACAAAGGAAAATTGTCATTGTCTCTGCAGCAGGATGCTAAGACCAAATTTATGAAGGCTCGTCCAATCCCACTTGCTCTTCAAGAGGGGGCTGTCACCAAAATTTACAGACTTTTGAAGAAAGGAATTCTAGAGCCTGTGGGCTACAGTCAATTTGGATCGTCGATAGTTACCGTGATGAAAAAGGGTGGGGGAATTCGAATCTGTGGCGACTATAAGTTGACGTTAAATCCATTTTTACAAGTGGATCAGCACCCTCTTCCTAGAATTGAGGATCTGTTTCACAAAGTCCAGGGCAGCAAGGTGTTTGCGAAGCTCGATTTGTCCAATTTTCATTAACAGTTTGAGTTAGTGAAGACATTTCAATTACGACAATAACCACGCCAAAAGGTTTATTCAAATATACCCGCTTGTCCTTTGGGGTCTCATGTGCTACCGCCAAGTCCCAAAAAATAATGGACACTTTACTTGGTAGTCTAGAAGGTACCACTGCGCGAGTTGATGACATTCTAATAGGGGCTGAGGACCTAGCACAACTCAAATTTCGACTCATCAAGGTTTTGGAGATAATCAGAGATTGTAGGTTGACCTTGTCCATAAAGAAATGAGAGGTGGGTACTTCAGTGGAATATCTTGGCTTCAGGATTGAAGTAGATGGCTTGCATACAACTGAGTACAAGGTTCATGGAATTTTAGAAGCTTCCAAGCCGAAGAACGTGAAGGAGCCGCAGTCATACTTAGGATTTATAAATTATTTGTCCAAATTTTGCCCTCTCTAGCTACAATTTTGGGTCTATTGTATAAGTTATTGCGTAAAGGCGTGCCATGGTAGGGGGATGGGCGTTGTGAACAAGCGTTCTGGCAGATCAAAGAGGTAGTTCAAACTAACCGATCGCTGGCTCATTTTAACCCACAGTATCCTGTTCGTCTATCAGTTGATGGGTCAGACCTAGGACTCGGTGCAGTGAACTCACAAAGATATCCTAACGGTGAAGAGAAGTCGCTAGCGTTTGCAAGCCTCTCGCTATCCAAAGCGGGAGAATCTTACAGCCAGTTGCACAAGGAAGGAGCGGGGCTCATTTGTGGCGCTAAGAAGTTTCACACTTATTCGGAAGGAAGTGGATTTTGGTGAACAATAATAAGCCTTTGTTAGCTATCTTTGGTCCAAAGCATAGTATTCCAGCGTGTGCAGCAAACAGATTAGCGATGGGCTCTGATATTATCGAATTACAGTTATGATGTTGTATGAGTAAAATCTTCCCAGAACGTTGCTGATTGGCTGTCAAGGGCACCGTTGCCCGAATTACCTAATGTTCAAGAAGATGTAGATGAGACAATTCACTATGCTCTGGGCAGTAATAATAATTTTCCGATTGACTATAAGCAGTTATTAACAGCCACAAAGAAAGACTATGTCATTACGAAAATCATCAATTATTTAAAGTACAGGAGGCCACAAGCTGTTGAGGCTAATTTACAACCATACTTCTGGCGCAAGGATGAACTCCATGTTGAAAGAGATTTGTTGCTTTGGGGGTATCATATTGTGGTACTTTTAGCCCTAAGAGCTGCCGTACTACAAGAACTACATGCAACTCAGATGGGCATCGTCAAGCCCAAGGCTTTAGTACGCTCATACATTTGGTGGCCGAAACTAGATTAGGACATTGCTGAACTAGTGACATTATGTCCAGCCTGCAACACATCCAAGGATAACCCACCAAAGACTAAATTGATACCGTGGGAATGGCCAACAAAACCATGGGAACTCTTGAACATTGATTACCTAGGACCTTTTTTGGGTAAAAACTATCTGGTCATCATAGATGCTCATTCTAAGTGACCGGAAGTATTCTCAAGACTGTCCATGTCGGCAGCCACGACCATCCAGTTTTTGCGGCAGGTTTTTACCGATTCGGCCTACTGGTATACCTTGTCTCGGACAATTATTCATCCTTTGAACGTGAGGAATTACAGACATTCCTAAGGACAAATAGAGTCCAGTGGAAGCATTGAGCCCCATTTTGGCCAAAAATAAATGGTGCCGCAGATAATACGGTAAAGGCAGTAAAGCGCTGTCTCTAGACAGCCCTGGAGGAAGTTCCTCCATCCCAACTTGACGTGGCCTTACAAAGGTTCCTAATCGATTATAGAAATGCTCCCCATGCAATCACCGTGATTTCACCAGCTCAAGCTTTGATGGGAAGGCAGTTGAGTAATCGTCAGGACCTACTTCGCCCCTCTCCAACATCAAGCAGAGTGCAGGAAGCTTAAGCTAAATAGAGCGAGGACTATAGGGGAGCTAGTCCCAACACTAGCCGTTATTCTGTGGGCGACCAAGTCTGGGTGAAGAATTATAGGAGAACTGAATCCAAGTGGGTCAGTCCAAAGGTGAAGCAAATATGGGACCACGACGTATCCAGGTTTATGTTCCACACTTAAATATGACCTGGATTTGACATGAGTACCAATCAAGAAAGCCACCCATAAGTAACTTACTAATGAAGAACAAGGGTGAGCACCGCTTACAGCCCAATGCCCAAATAATGTTGAACCATTTCCTGAGGACACACTGAGTGACCCGGATCTGAAGCAAGAACCCCGAACCCCTGCAGCTGTGGACCTAACTAATGAGGAAACACCTGGTATGAGTCTTCTTAGAAGAGAGCACAGCTTGGAAGTGCGTGGTCCGACTCCATCACATTCGCGCCCTCGACGGGAAATTAAGCTGGTGAAGAGACTTATCGAAGAGTTGTGAAATTAGAGGGGAGGAGATGTGGGATATTACAGTGGTGTAGTTGGTAACATTGTTTTGGCTATGAAACGGTATGATGATCTGTGAGAGGTGTGACTTGGGAAGTGTTGTGCGACAAGATAGGAAGTGTGAACGGTAAAATAGTGGTGAGTATTTAACATGGACATTTATTTGAGGCACCTTTTAGAAAATAAAAACCTATTACTTGCCGTAAGCGTGGGTATGATTTTACTATTTTATTTAGTGTTATTTTATTTGCATTGATAATATTCATCAAAAGTGATAGATGCAGATCACGTGAATTCACTATTAATACGTGAAAATATGTTTAGCAGGAACCACAGGGGCCAAGCCCCACCAACATTTCCCTTTCTTTTTATTATATAAAATTTTTTGGGAAAAAAACATGAATATGAAGTGGAACACCATTTTCTACACGCAGTAAATTATTTGATTTATTATACAATATTCAAATCAAGATTATTCACCCCCCGCTGAAAAGGTCACGCGAGAATGGTACCAGCGCTAGAGTAACCGAACAAAGAAGCTGAACAGAGCCAACTGTGACAAGTCCTTTTCAGAGAAAGTGTGAGATGTCCCTCAAGGTCAATCCCCCTACCATTCAGGCGCGAGCCTTACACTAGCGAATGCGGCCAGCCTGTATACTTTTCCTAATGCTTGGTTTGGTAAACCATTATTGTGGTTAACTGTGAATGAAGAAAAACAAAGCTTATTTTATTTTTATTGTTTATTATTTGATGGTGAGGGGCTGTGGACAGCGGCAGGTTGTAAGGATCTTAAACATTTAAGTGAAAGAATTAAAAAACATTAGGAATGTGCAATTCATTTGGAAAATGCATGAAAGTTTAAAACATTTGAAACAGTAAATATTGCAGCAGAGATAGATTCCACGGTTAAAATTTCAGTCCAAAAACACAATGAACAGGTGTCAAAAAATAGGGATATATTAGGCAGAGTAATAGAATGCTTAAAATACTATGGTATCTACCTATGAACTGTCATTCAGAGGCCACGATGAAAATCAAGGTGATTTTGTAATTCTAGTGATTTTTAAAAAATAGGAAAACTTAGATGAATTTTATGTACATATGTTAATATGTGGTAAGAAAAAAATCATTATTGGTAAGCACCTGGCTCCACCAAAAATAAAGATCACGCTACAGCAATGATATTTAGTAGCTTTTCTAGTTGTTAATAAGAAAATAGGGGGATAGAAACGTTTATCCCACTCCACATATATTATTATTATTATTATTAATAATAATATTATTAGTACTATGGGTTAGAGTCAGAAGTAAAAACAACCTACATTCGTTGATGAAGGCGTAACGTCCCCCAAATATCTCCGGGTAGCTGCTGTTCTTGTCCGTGAAGAAACCAAGCGACAGCACCTGGTACAGCGAGATGCGCCGGCGAGGAGGGATAGGACCGCAGTAACGTCCCCCGAACGGCGAGTTGATAAGTTCTGAGGCGTCCGGCTTCTTTGCTTCCGAGTACACGTCCATGTACTCGTGGATACACCTGTAACACGACACGCAGGTGGTGATCAATCCTGGCTGGAGACACAGCTTGCATCTATACACCTGTAACATGACACGCAGGTGGTGATCAATCCTGGCTGAAAGCACAGCTAGCATATATACACCTGTAACACGACACGCAGGTGGTGATCAATCCTGGCTGGAAGCACAGCTAGCATATATACACCTGTAACACGACACGCAGGTGGTGATCAATCCTGGCTGGAGGCACAGCTAGCATATATACACCTGTAACACGACACGCAGGTGGTGATCAATCCTGGCTGGAGGCACAGCTAGCATATATACACCTGTAACACGACACGCAGGTGGTGATCAATCCTGGCTGGAGGCACAGCTAGCATATATACACCTGTAACACGACACGCAGGTGGTGATCAATCCTGGCTGGAAGCACAGCTAGCATATATACACCTGTAACACGACACGCAGGTGGTGATCAATCCTGGCTGGAAGCACAGCTAGCATATATACACCTGTAACACGACACGCAGGTGGTGATCAATCCTGGCTGGAGGCACAGCTAGCATATATACACCTGTAACACGACACGCAGGTGGTGATCAATCCTGGCTGGAAGCACAGCTAGCATATATACACCTGTAACACGACACGCAGGTGGTGATCAATCCTGGCTGGAAGCACAGCTAGCATATATACACCTGTAACACGACACGCAGGTGGTGATCAATCCTGGCTGGAGGCACAGCTAGCATATATACACCTGTAACACGACACGCAGGTGGTGATCAATCCTGGCTGGAAGCACAGCTAGCATATATACACCTGTAACACGACACGCAGGTGGTGATCAATCCTGGCTGGAAGCACAGCTAGCATATATACACCTGTAACACGACACGCAGGTGGTGATCAATCCTGGCTGGAGGCACAGCTAGCATATATACACCTGTAACACGACACGCAGGTGGTGATCAATCCTGGCTGGAAGCACAGCTAGCATATATACACCTGTAACACGACACGCAGGTGGTGATCAATCCTGGCTGGAAGCACAGCTAGCATATATACACCTGTAACACGACACGCAGGTGGTGATCAATCCTGGCTGGAGACACAGCTTGCATCTATACACCTCTAACATGACACGCAGGTGGTGATCAATCTTGGCTGGAAGCACAGCTAGCATGTATACACCTGTAACACGACACGCAGGTGTTGATCAATCCTGGCTGGAGACACAGCTAGCATATATACACCTGTAACATGACAAGCAGGTGGTGATTAATCCTGGCTGGAGGTACAGTTAGTATCCATACACCTGTAACATTACACGCAGGTGATGATCAATCCAGACTAGAGCCAGAGCTAGCATATATACTGTACACCTGCAATATAACACAAAGGTGGTGATTAATTCTGGCTATAGAAATAGCTAGTACCTTTATTTGTGAATGATGTGTAACATTTTAGACAGGTGGCGATTAATCCTTGTGATGCAGTTGTGAATAGATGTGAAACATATCAGACAGGTGATAATCAATCCTGGTTATAGATACACCTAGCACCTGCAGCTGTGAATAAATGTGTAACATTTCACACAGGTGGCAATCAATCCTGGCAATAAATATAAGCAGATGTGAATAGGTTTGTTTCATTGCACATAAATATCGTGTAAAATTAAAACATAGGTTAAAATGCATCCTATCATTTGAATGAAAATAATAATTTATGTGGTTCATCAATTATCTCTGTAAGTAAGAAAATTGCATCATATTAAGTTCCATGCTTCTATTAACGACACGTCTATTTAAGATAAAACCCTGTAATGAAAACAAATTATTTCGGTGTGTATTTTTGTAAGGTATAATTTAATGTTTAATCTGTTAAGGTATAATTTAATGTTTAATCTGTTTCAAGATATCAAGCAAATACTTGATCAGTATATATTTGATTAACTTAGATATGTAAAAAGGAAGGAAATATTCCAGTGTTGACTATGCGCCCTCAGTTTATATTTTGAAACTACGTATTTTCTATGTGTAGGCCAATATGTCGGTAATCATGAGTGATCGAGTTTATTTACTTGCTAAGTATGAACCTAGAATTAAATAGACTGGAGTCGCGATTATCCAGTCTAAAGTGGCTGAATTACGAAAAATCCGGATAAGGAATCCGAATGTAAATAATTTTCAGTATGGATTTGCCTGATGTAGCCACGACTCGCGCATCCCTCCCTTGACACAGCTTCTGTTTCCAGCCGAATCGAAACAGTACTGCTATCTATACCGACCAAGCGTAAGTGACTGCAATAGTACCGCATTAAACACCAACTGCATGCATAGCAATTATGATTTGCTGTCTCCAATGTAACAGTTTTAAGGCGTTTGCAATTAATTTTTGATTAACTACTAGTGGATATATACTGGTTTGTTTATTTTATAACACACTTGTTAATACAGAGAACCGGGCCGGATAATCGCGACTCTAGTGTATATATTTTGTGCGTATAGGGTAAGTATTAAAACAATTAAGTTCCTATGTAGTCAGGAATGCTATTTTCATGTGTTTTTTTTTTAAATTTCATGGATATTCCAGATTTCTTGAAATATTGATAGGTATTAGACAATTTTTTTTGTATCATTTCAAATTAAAGAGTTAAAAAATACCGTAACGTATTAAAAATCTAGTCCATTTTTTCTAGAAAATCCTATCTATTTCAGTGGGGTTTTATCGGGAAAATATATAGCTTTAAATGTTATGAAAAATTGTAGAAACGTTTTAGAGGATTCATTTTTCTCCAAAAGTCTTCAAATCGCATTAAATTCAATATATCTTTTTAAGTGAACAAAGCATTACACTTCATTATATTGGATTGATATAATATATTTATATAAAAAGAGTGTTGCTGTAATTACACACTTAAAAAATAAACTAAAGTAAACTTTGATTGTATGTACACTCCGTTTACTCTGAAAGGTACGGTACAGTAGCCCCATGGCTTCTTTGGTGCTGACTGACAGTTTACAGCTAACTTCTGACAGTCAACAGTTAGGTATATACCTAAATTTTGACTGTCAGAAGTGACAGCTGCTAAACACATATATTTTGCAGATCATATGGTTCGGCGTAGGGATACATAATTTGGTCTGGTAGCTTTTCAAAGCCGTCAGCTGTGAGCTGTCACTCAGCACCAAAGAAGCCATGGGGCTACTGTAGGTAATCTTGCTTGGTTCCACTGTGGTGTAGCTTATAAGATATACCACAGCGCAATCAGCTGAGCTAGGACTGCTATATTTCAGGGTAAAAGGAGTACAGGTAATTCTCCTATAACGCGTGTTTTTTACTAAACGATTTGGATGTAACGAGATCAGAGAAATATGGATAGTTTAGATAAGGCGGTCCCTAGACGGTTATCGCGAGATTTCCGAAGGCGGGCCACTGCGACTCACCGCATATATTGCCTTGCTCTCTCAACAGTCAACACTGCTGCTGCTTAGATCACATGCGCGAGTATTGGTTTCTGTGATTTCCCGTGCTAGTGGTTTGTTTCTCCACCACTGGGGATGTGGTATCGAAAAGTATCGATATTGTACTCATTAAAAGTATCGGAAGAAAAGTATCGATGACAGTAAGTATCGGTATAGAAATTTTAATATGGATATATATATTAAATCTAGTATTAATAACTTCAACATTTGCATCTTAAATGTATTTTTATATTTATTTAAACACTGCAAATTATAATTAATTTATAATAATTAACAGCTATGAATTATGATGAGCTAAAAGAGATTGAATGTTATATGCCATTCACGACCTAAGTTTACTTGGATGACAGCTCAAAAAGTAACTAAAAAATAGTCCTTAAAATATCACTACGCCAACAGCTGATATCTGCCACTGTCACTTGGGACAGCTGTTATGAAAACATATGGTTATGTAGAGTAATGTGATAGTTTACCACAGTAATTTAGGCCAATATTATGCCTCAAAGAATTTTGAAATTGAAATTTTTGAATGACTTGGTGATCTGTAACTTCTCTTCTTTTTTTCTCCTGGGAACTCATTATCAAAAAAACACACACAAATCTATCCACAAATAAAAAGAACCCCTTATAAAATTTCGTGAGATTAAAGTTAGATTAAACTTATATTTAAGTTTGATAAAAGATAAAAGTTTAAAGTTAGATTAAAGTAAGATTAAAATTAACCAAATTAGGCCTAATATGTATTCGAACTAAAGAGAAAATATCTGTATACACAAAGTTATTCTTAAAATAATTAGTAATATGATCTAGGATTAAGTTTTTTTACGTTAATACAGAAGCCCAATAATTAAAATAAAAGGTAATTTAACTTAGTTATAAATTATTATAAGTTAGAGTAAGGCGTGGACCTAACAAACTAGAGACTTAATTTAAAGTTAAAAATATAATAAACGCGCACAGTAATAAATTCTATGAAATATATTTAAATTAAACAAAGTCTTAATATTTATTTGAGGTCGTCCACAAAGCTTATTTATCCTTCTATTCAAGTTAAAATAATTATTATTCCGAGCACTTTCACAAAAGGTCTAACAAATATGGCTTTAAAATGGCGACCAACGAATATTAGCCATGTGGTTGATGATGACGCGGACAAGTTGTTTAAAATGGTGTATCCTCGCAGCAGACGATTATATTTTATTCAGTTAAATATTTCTAAAAACAATAAACTAATAATAAAATAGTTAATCATATATAAAATAAATTACAAATATTTTATCTTTACCAAGTAAATACGATGCCTTTAATAAAAGGTATTAATGCATGCACTATAATACACATCATAGATAACATTCCAAAACAAAGAATAGGTACTTTTAATATATGTTTAAAATATTGTTTCGAATTGGGTAAAAATAAATTGTTAAAAGTAATGAAATAATGTGAGAAAACTTAAGTTTAAATTATTTTAAATGTAAAATATAACATGTAATTAAAAAACTTAACATTCATAACAAAACAGTGTTCTTTTACAAATGTTGGTAACCTAAAACCTAAACATATGATTTTTGAACTGTCATCCAGGTAAAGACCTATCGTGAATGAATTATAGAGTTGCTACTTGCTTGTCACGCAGAAAATGAGTGAGAACAAATAAATAGTCTAATTTATTCTTCCTCCACAGTCCACCCTAGTAAACATTTAAGCCCAGCAGGGGTGAAGAAAGTTGTTTCTTTCGATATTGTGCCGATACCGTAGTATAAGTATTAACATCAGAAAAGGTATAGGAAAAAAGTATCGAGTAAAAAAAAACTAGTATCGAAAGGTAAATATCGATATTAGTAGAGTATCGATACTTTATTCACATCCCTATCCCCCACTACTGTCGTAACCGCGTTTAATCTAGTCTGCATAAGTCTATTTCCAGCTTGATTGCAAACTATAATTGTACAAATACGCCGGCTTTTTTTTTTAATGAGTTTATACCATAGTGCGTGATTGATCGCGATTGTATTGCTCGAGTTGGTTCAAGGTCGAACATCCACGGGCGTGACCGCATGGCGTGGTATAATTCAGCTGTGGTGTGGATAGGAAGAACAAAAACTGCCACCATTATCTTTTCCCTGAAAACCCATTTTGTCAAAGGAACAAAACCAATGATGGCTCTTTCTGGGATAACTTTTTTTCTATGTAAACTAGTCTGGCCGGGGACTACTTCAGGGGAAGTGATCAACAAAGAACACCCATCAAATAAAACTTTCCCTTTCAACATAGGAACATGGATTGTAATGGTGACGAGAAGAGCTGGGAAACTGGAAAATAAAAATGGAGGGAGAGTGGAAAACAATCTTGAAAAAAAAAACACCTCAGTACACCCAACCGAGATTCGAACCTCGATCTCTCCGTCATCGGCAGTCTTAATACTACTACATACACAGTAACTACTGCCACCTGTTCAACCACAGATAATCTTTATAAGACTAATTAGAACGTTAACTTATAAGGGCCAAGTTTTTTTAGAACATTCAAGAATATAATGGCACTTTAGGCTGAATGACAACCCAATTCTCAGACACAATTAAATCTGGTCATGTTATTTGAGTAACCGTGCCTTACACTCGGAGGAGCTTAATATTAGCGATGGGGTTGGTCCAAAATGGTGAATTGCCAAAGTAGTATTTCCTACACCTGAAGTTCTTGGGTAAAAAAAAAATCTTCCAAATTCCTCCAATTCTGACTAAGGCTAACAAGCACCCATAATTATTAATCCCCCACTAAGCACCTATATACCTGGACATCCTTCACTTTTCCAAATCCCAAGGACCATAATATCTTAACTTTCCTTACGGCCCACTCATTCACAAATTCATAATCAAAATTGCCACTCCTCGCAATGGCATATACTAATAAATAAGTATGTTCTCGTAGAGTACCATCTCTTTTGTTCCACCATTCACACTCTCATTGCTCTTTGCACCATCTGTATCAAGCTTGGAACTTATAACTAGAAGTGCGTAAAAGAGCAACCATAGATTTAGACGACGATCCTGGATTATCTTACCCTGCCTAGGCAGGAATACCACCCCCACAACACTCCGTGAAACACCTGGCACCCGCGGTGGGAAACAAGCATCTCATTTCTTGGGCACCCTACGCCCACCAATGCAAGTATCTTCAGACCCCAGCCGGTTGAAGGCCCTCATTGAGTAGCCTGAGAAAACCCTCACCCCCATTTCCTGGCCCTTGGCGGGGGAAGCTGGCCCCTCCAGCATCATCAGAGGGAGTCAGAAACGCAGCCTTAGGTATAACTTCGGTTACCCGGAGCATTGACCCTATGTTGGCGAGCGGTGACCTCGTGGAGGTGTTCTGATAAACTACACCCGATGAAACCGGGTACGTACTACCAGCCGTTTAGTACACTTCCACATAGATGGCCCCACAAGGGTTTATCACCCCTATCCACCCACTGTCCGGGTCGTCAGGCCGACCAGCGAAGTGGGGCGTTCAGAGGCAGCCACTAGGAGGCACTCTGCAGGGATTTTTTTAATAAAGACAACTTAAAACATTCAGGCTGTTCACACTCCCATTCGGGAGAGCATCCGAAATGCATGCGTATCACCATGAGGGAAGGAGTAGACTATGTCTCAGCCCAACCCTAAAGAGCGGACAACACCAGACCAAGCGTCACCCCCTCAACATTCATACACTATGTATCTCCCTCGCACCACTAGGATAAGTGTCTGCGATGGCAACGCTTAACTCGCAAAACAAAATCAACCTAATCCCTACCAGTCAGCCAGACGCTTTAGTCTAGCAGCTAAGTCAATAGCCAAAAGGCGGTGGCCGCAAGAGGTACATGCTAGAGGTGTTGGTGCTTTGCACCCCAATGAGAACAAACATGTACTTAGAAACTAGCAGATGTTATTTACATGAAACAGGCTCTTATCGAGCGCGCGTGAAACTAATGCAATGCCGTTTGTTGTACTCACTCACGCACATTTTAAAATATACTTTAATAGCTCCCACAAATAATTAATAATTGGCACTTTATTAAGATGCCATGATGATTGATCGAAAATATGGAAAGGCTCCTCTCCTGAGAAAATGTATTAGATTGAAGTCTCAAAATACGCTTTTTAAGGCAATCTTTGGCTCCTGAAATTAAGATGCAACATAAGAAGAATGTTTCAACTTCATCCAAATTCGTAATATTTATACATCTCAAGAGGGAAGGGCGGGAAGAATTTCCCTGCGGGTGCTCTTGTATTCAAACGTGAAAAGCGCGAAATAATCTCCCGATACTGTTTTAGACCTTCGACTGCACAATCTTAGAAGAAAAAGTAGTTTCGATTTACTGTAATATATTGTATATAGACTCCTATGGATCAATTCCTGAGATGTTGCGAGATGGAGCGGTCACGTGACATAATCTCAAGATTTTTTTTCTGTTTAGCTATTCTACGACAGAACTTGGCTACGAAATGAGATTTTTTTCGTTCAAATATATCTCACTGGGTTCCATATCCCGGATTTGTCAATTTCGCAATAAAGTATGAAATTATTAATCATAGAAAAGTTCAAGTCGCGGAAGCTTGGATGAATTTTTTGCTGACCAAAGAATTTGAAAATGAAATTGATAGGGTGCCATGTATATTTGGTGAACGTAAGGAGTCTTTCGAGCTAAGTGAAAATAAATGTATGGTATCTAATTGTTCGGACTGAACTAACAGCGTACTTTAAATCTAAAAATATTATTTATAAAGGCCCGCTCCAACCTAAGAGAATCGAAGCTTGGCATCCAGTAAAGTATTATATCCACGTATTTAAATGGATCCGCTCTCACTTAAACGGATCGATTCAAAGCGAAAAGAATTCTCCTCAGAGAACACTTTCATCAATTAGCGTTTCCAGGAAAAGTTTGTTCCATCGGTTATTTCCGGGCAAGTTTGAGGACATTCGGCAGAACAGTGTGGTGTTATCATTGAGCGAAGCTTTGAAAATATTCGTTAGCTCTCGCTTAAGAGTCAAGTTTGCAACAGCTAGGCTTACACTGGAGCGAACATAAGAGAACTGAACGTTCACATTTGTTCGGTAAAACATTCACATATGCTCACAATCGTCACTGAACATGTGCACTTACACTAGAGAGAACAAGGGAGAATAGCTCTCGGAAGCCTTTATTTATTCTTTAATTAAAACGTCACGCAAAAACACAAAGGAAACTAGGTCTAGCACAACTGAAGCTAACCACTTGATGCGAACTGGACACCCGGTCACACTGAAAGAAAACAGAGCAGGAGCGAACACGAATATCCTTTGAAGATTCGCTGAAAAAGCGACCATAGTCGTAGCACAAGCCAATTCAAATGGTAGCCTAGTGAACACGAGTGGAACCTACTGAAGGCTGTTCGGCACCGCTCAATGTTCCGTTCACACCGAACTGAATTTCGTAATCACAATTGATAGTTCGGTTGTGTTCTCTCCGGTGTAACAATAACCTAATCATTCTGATTTGATTCGCATTCGCTGATGATCCGCCCGTTGTCGGTCTTTGAGCGAATCATCAAAGGAAATTCGCGCTCTCCCCTGTTATATACTCGTTCGAGTGTAAACAGGCTCGCCACGTGGACATTTCTCGCATATTGCTTTGCATCATTTATTATTTTTGTGTGTCTACAAGCTGGATTAATGTTCATACTTGTTTGTATTTGTTATTATAGTGATTGTCATTTTTTTTTGTGCAGTAGTGCATAGTAAGTTATTATACCCAAATTTTCTTTTTTTCCTATTATTTACACAACGTTTTGCATGAATACAAATGCACCCACCATACAAGATAATACTAACTGGTCTTTATCAACATTACTTTCCATGGTACGCTAATTAAACTATTTACAAGGCCTATAATTAAAAATAAATGTAATCAACACTCCCGGGCACCGGCGTTTGTGGGAATGGATGGATCTTTTGTGAGCATCGTTGTTCACGCCAATTCTCAATTTGTTCCTCCAGGTGTGAATTCCCCTCGAATAGGCCCGAATGGAGCAGGAATGAATGGTATCGAAAGTTTTATGAATACTCGTTCGTTCGAAATCTCTAACATTCGCAATGTAGCTTAAATTAATTAATTTTAGCACCGCGTCTTAACACCCGTTTGGGTTCGGGTTTGACGAAAAGGAGAACAAGGGGACTTGACATTTAAGAAAAATGTAGGACGTTACAAAATAAAAGTTCAAAATGTATTGTACAAAATTACTTCTTTTTAAATTATTGTTCAAATTTATTTTTCTAAAGACCTAATCTTTTTAAAAATACCTTGTTGGTTTAAAATATACTTGTAAAACTTTGAACAGGTAAAATGCTTAAAATTATACTTCAACAATAAACCCTTTACTAAATCTTCATCCAACTTATTTCTCTCATTTTTCCATTGTTTGTGCAGAGATTAAAGAAAACACCCTCTCAACATTGGTATTGTGTCCTGGTAGTAAAAAAAAAACTGCCATTTTCAGTAACTCTGAATGACATTCATCATGTTTGTTATTCTCAAAATACTTAACCCATTTATCATTCACTACATGGCAAATTTTTAAGGTCTGGCCTTTGTGTTCAATATACATCTTTAAATTACATAATTGGTCAGGGGTCACAAACTTTCACGTTATCAATTATTAACCCTCTTTGATTTAAAAACACTATATACATTTCAACATCTTTCATTTGAACCTTTCCTCTAAAATCCATCCATTTGAAATATTTAAAATCTGCAAATGAGACACTCCATTTCTTTAAATAATCATAGCATTCCCTGTACAAAGACAATGCTTCCTCCACAAAACAATCTACTTCACTAATAAATCCCTCATCCCGCGCACATGATACCTCTTTGGTCTAAAGTGAAATAAATGAACATTCTAACCTGTTCTCTAACAGGGAAGACACATTTTATATTATATCAATTAGAGAATATCTTTCTTTTTGTATCTATTTGATGTTGTCGTGCAAAACAGACATTAGAGAATTTAAGTGCCACAAATATGCCTTACTTAATCTAGCTAATAAAACTCTTCGGAATTTTAAGGGGATTAGGCAAAGATAAAAAGATATGATTGCAAAGCTTCAATCATCTCAAGTATCCTATGGATTTCTGAAAACAGAGATAGCCACCTAATTTTAGTATTGGACAGTAATTGCTTGTAATCTACATTGACACATTCACAATACTCTTCAAGTTGTTCTGTTCTTACTGTATATATAGAAAAATAATTATACAATTTAATGACAATGCACTCCAAATCAACTTTCAAACTGTCAGAATCTGTCAAACTGTTGAATCACATTATGGAGAATATGCGCTGGGCAGCCTACCCCAGTTAAATTTTTGTTCACACATTCCTTTAATCGAGTGAAAATATTTTTACCCTCAGCCCTTTTAAGCCCTCCAAAATTTGTGTTGGTACTATCATCAGCAAATGCTACACATTTATCAACAATACCAAGCCTATTTAGTGTATCGCTTATTTAGGATGATATTGCATCAGAAATTTCATTGGGAGTTGTTTTTAGCTCTACAACTTTAGTTTGGATACCTCCTACTTTATAATCAAATTCTGTATTAAAGGTGGAAATATTTTCAGAGATCCATGCTTGCTGCCTTCTGTACAGACACCAAAACAAGATATTCCCTTAAAGCACTATATCGTTATATCAACAGAATGTAGCCCAAGAATTTTGTTTATTATAGCTTCAGTCTTTGTCCTAGCACATGACACTTTCTTGGCAATATCAGAGTCATAATACAGTTCAGCATTTAGTTTGGGCGTACAATCCATAGATCTAAACGATGAATGATCCCTAACGGTGTGAAATGCCAGAGCTGCCTCTGCTGCGTAGATTTAGTTGATTGATTGAAAAAAAAATGGGGTGTGGCTGTGTCATGGACACGGCCGTGTGTTGTACGTGAATACGTTTATGTAACGGGTTATATTTTTTATTATTACCATTCGATTGTTCTTGAGAAGCCCTTTTCAACTGTATACGATATCTGTATTTGGTTTTGGCTTTTCGACGTGTATAGGCCGACATTATATATTTTTGATAATATTTTTTTATTCTAAAACCTTATTATATTCACTGTCACTACTTTAAACTAATGTTTTATATACAATCGATAGATTTTGACAACAGCTGACGATTAAAACTTAAACGAACATCGTAGCTTCTCCGAGTCAAAAGTTATACTAATTGCAAATCTCGATACGCAGCAAAATAACCTCAAAATGGCGGCGCTTCCCCCTCCACCGCGTGCGATGCGTCACTGTTCTCGCTTATCGTAATGAATTCTTTGATCCTCTAGCTATCCAGTGGTGTAATTTTGGATGTAGAGGATAGATTCGAAACTACAACGCCAAACTGTATTTTTGATAATATTTTTTTATTCTAACACCATATTATATTCACTGTCACTACTTTAAACTAATGTTTTATGTACAATCGATAAATTTTGACAACAGCTGACGATTAAAACTTAAACGAACATCGTAGCTTCTCCGAGTCAAAAGTTATACTAATTGCAAATCTCGATACGCAGCAAAATAACCTCAAAATGGCGGCGCTTCCCCCTCCACCGCGCGCGATGCGTCACTGTTCTCGCTTATCGTAATGAATTCTTTGATCCTTTAGCTATCCAGTGATATAATTTAATTTTGGATGTAGAGGAAAGATTCGAAACTACAACACCAAACTGTATCCCCCGATTTTGTTACCATTAGGTTTTTGGGATTGCCCCCGTATGGTAGCAAATTTAAAGACGTATTTCACGTCAAAACTTGATATATCTCCAATGTTACTACAACTCTGAATGTGTTCTTGTGTTTCTGAGACTGGAGATTAACTTCCAAATCTTGTGCCCCTACAAAGGGTAAACTCAATTTTAGTAAAAATAATTAAGGGATTATTAATAATGGCAATAAATTTTATAGTTAATAATAAAATAATAATTGAAATCTATATGAAATTTTAAAATATATTTGGTCAAAATGAATAAAACACATTTCTCATAGAAAACTGTATAGGCCTACAAACAAAATAAAATCAACCTGTTTAAAAACAATGTTAATGAAGATGTTATTTAACTGGCCTACCTTTATTAGCTATATAAACGTACGTTCCTGCAGGACAAATAAACCACTCCCTTTATTTTCGTTTCTACCTCGTTTAAATGATTTGTATTTTCAAGATAAACTATCACTAAATTGGCATTTTTAAATATAAGATAGACACATCCCCAGGCCACATACTACCGGAAACAGACAGAAATGATATACAGAAAGAATGATAAATAATAAGGATACCTACTGTGATTGGTTGCATGACACCATACACGCAGCCAATAGAATGTGAACACGTAAACAACATGTAGGCGTGGCGAGTTTGCTGACGAAAATGCTCAAAGACTGCTAGTAATAACTGAAATACCATGTCACGACAAGGTTTCTAATTGCATATCACTTTGAGACCAAATAACACCAAAAAAATTTCAAATTTATTTATTTTGTCAAAATAAAGGACATTTTGCAATTTTTGAAAATTCCTCCCGGACACCGGACAGAGGGTTGAAATGTAGGACATGTCCGGGAAAAGTAGGACGTCTGGTTACCCTGTTCAGGTTATACGCTTAAGTACTAATTACGCTAATGGGTTAGGAATTGGGAAGGTTGAATTTAGATGAAGTGAAACCGCATTTGCGTGGAGGTAGAAGGAATAACCATTTAGGAAAAACCACCCCAGTTCACCCGACCGAAATTCGAATCTCTAACTCTCCGTCCTCGGTAGTCAAGCGCAACACGAAACTAGTGCGTTAGCCACCGAGACGGGTCAATGAAACTAAAATGGAACTTGTTACTTTAGTTCAAGGCTACATATTTATTTACGATAAAAATGACAAAAACTATATCAATGGTAACCTGAGAGAGCATGAACTGGAGGAAATAAATAAAAAATAAGAAAATAGCTAATACATTTACTTGCATTTATTTGAATCTTACAGTTTATAAACAAGTATTTATATTTGGTTACATTGTATATATACCATGTAATTTGGCTATACTTGTGAAGGAAATACATAATTTTTCAAACGCCTTTTTTCAGTCGACGAAATTAATGCAAACTTATTCCTTGAATTATAATCCTATCTTTGAAATTGTTCTCAGCGTCCCGATGGCATATCTGGTTCCTTTTCCTTTTCTTAATCCAAATCGGTCTGGTTACACCACACTTTCTACTTTCTGTTCCAGTCGCCTGTTGAGTATTCTTGCCACAATTTTCCCCACATTAGAAATGTGGCTTATGGTCTTGCAGTCACTGTATTTTTTGGCTTATTTCTTTTTCTTTAAGGTCACCATTGTTATGTCTAGAAAGTTATTGGGCCATTCAGTCTTCTGTTTCGTAGATCTTATTTATAAGTTTTGTTGGATCCATTAATCCGTGGTTTCCCAGCTCCTTCAACAGATCAGATGGTATGCTGTCATCTCTAGCTTGTCCTTTATGGCTCTATTCACTCCACTTTTTAGAATGCAGGGTAATTTTTTGTCTTATCCCTGGTCGATTTTTTTTTCGCACAGTGTTTTATATATATTTATCAAATCCTAAGAACTTATTTATGATACGTTACTATCTGACCTTTGGAGTCGCATATTCCTACTGTTCTCACACCTTTGTTTTCATTCCCTCCCAGGTCCTTTGGTTTCTGGGACATGAGGTCATATCTTCCTTTTCTTTGCATCTCGATGATCTAATCGCATGTCTTTTCTAATGTGTTTCCTCGCTTTGTCTGTTTCTACCCTTAACTCGTTGTTTAGCTTCATAAATTCTTTTTTATCAACGTTTCCCCATTTACTTCTTTCTTCCATTTTCTGAATAATTTCTGTTGTCACCCAGGACTTTCATGCAGTCTATTCACTTTTCCAACATTGTCATTCAGCACCTTAAAAAAATATTCTTAACGCTTACCCACTTATCTTCCACACTTTCCCTCTCTTCTGTCACTATCGCTTCTTATTTTTTCTAAATCCCAACTAGGTTTTTTCTTGCTCGTCTTCCTGATACTATTTAGCCTTGTAACAATATACGCCACCAGAAGGTTCTAGTCCGAATCGATGTCGGCTCTAGGCAATGCCTTCACATCCCTTCACTCCATTTCTGTACCTCATGACAAGGATGTAATCTAGTTGGTACTTTACAATGCATCCAGGGCGCATCCATGTTTACAGTTTTATCCTCCATTTCTTGAACAAGATCATCACCAGGTCATTTTGCTGGACAAATTAGGTGAGCTTCTGCCCTGTGTCGTTTCTCTTTCACAGTCTGTGGCCCTATGATCTTCTGCTCCCGTCCTTCTCCGACCACGCTGTTCCAATCGCCCATGATGATGGTGTTCACCTTCCCTCTCCTCTCCTGTTAAGCGATTACTTCAATTTCATTATAGATTTATTCTACCTCGACATCATCGTGATAAGTGTTTGGCATGCACATTTGTAATGTCAAAATATCCACTGGTTCAGCGTCTAATTTCAAAAAAACATTGATCTATCATTATAACGCTTCACTGCAGTAAAACATTTTCCTACTTCCTTTTTCATAACTTTTGCCACTCCTCTTTCTATACTCTTGCCACCTGAATAGAACAGCGTGTAATTTCCAGACACTATTTCAACTTGATCTATCCACCGGACTTCATTTAAACTCACTATGTTCACACCACACCTTTCCATTTCCTTTTCCAGATTTCCAGTTTTCCAATCCTTCGCGTGGACAAAACTTAAAAAGCTAGTGCTTAGACAAGATTTTGAAAGGTAGTACAACTGTGTCTGGTGGAGAAAAAAAAATATACATAAACTTTGGACACTCCCTAACCTCAAAATGAGATGAAAGGCTAGTAAAAACCAGGTCCAAATGGTTCTTTTAAGAAGCTTATATATATATATATATAATATTATTTATATATAAATAATATAATTTATATATAAATAATATATAATAATATATAATAATATTATTTATATATAAATAATTATATTGAATATACTATATTTATGTATATATAAATAATTATCTTGAATATACTATATATATAGTATACTCAAGATAATTAGTATATATAGTATACTATATAGTATATTCAAGATAATTATTGTTTTGGTAAAGGGAGGGAGGGACGGAGACGAAGAGCCAAACACGATCTTCATAATTATAATTTTGTTAAATATTTGGAGGCTAGGGGATCGTGGCGAGTGCAGGAGGAGGCTGCTTCAACTGACAAGCTAGTTACTACCTGGGAGTAGTCGTAGTAGAAGAATAATTTGGGGAATAGCCCCTAATGAACGGAAACTAATCAATGTCAGTTCACACACGGCGTCAGTGTGTCCACATTTTTAAATTGCGTTATTTCTTTTATAGATGTTGAATGAGTTTGTTTTATTTAACTTTGTATATTAAAAATATTTCAGAACTATATTTAATTTATATTTTAATTTGACACCCAAATGTACAAAAAATATATTGTTTCATGTCAAAGGTAACAACACAATAAGTTATTATGAATATTATGATATACAACCAAAATACGGACGTTAAATATAATATTTTTCTAAAGAATATGATACTAATGTAGACTGTAGAAAATTATTGTTAGAACATAGTGATTCCTTTTACAAAATACTAATGAAAACTAGCAAAATGAGATAAACTGTGGTGATTTTTTTTATGTTTTAGTTTAACTTCTAAATATTTATCAGGGTCCATACAAACCCATGGATGCGATGATTAATTCCAGAGATGGAATAAAATGTTCCAAAGCTATAATTTCCCTCCTTCACATACTACTATTACTATTATTACTATTAATATTGTGTAGGCCCTATGTGTAAATAATTGAGAGATTCATCCTAAAAAGATGTCTGCAAATGAGTTATCAGCTCAAACAAAACGGTTTCATTGGTGAAATATGTTATATTTTATGTTGAGCTTAGCTATTCAACCAAAACTTGTGACGTAGATCTAAAATGTTCTTAAATAAATTACTATAACATTAACAGGCTGTTGTAAAGAAATTGTACCCCTTAATGATCCATAATAGACTCCCTTAGACGGTTTATATGTAGCTCATTACTTCATGACACGAGAGATTCCAAAAATTGTGTATTTCTAATGCCAACCATTGGTTGTAATGTTACAATCAGTAAGACTGTAAACAGCAAGTAAGAAGTTTGAAATAGTACTTATACCATGAATGAGCATATCCGACAGCTAGAAAAAGTTTTTAAACTTACAGTACCTTCATGTGTTCATACAAGCAATATGCTTGCAGCTGTCACATATGATAGAATACACAGGGTGTCCAAAAAAATCATTGTGCACTGATGCACTAATTTTAGTAAGGTAATAATAGATACATTTTGAATTAATTTTAATAAAATGAGAAAGGTTTTTGCCAACATGCAGCGACGTGTGCAGGTATGTCTGGACGTCGATGGAGGTCATTTTCAAATTTCCAACTTATCTTGTAAGAACTATGGCAAGCGTAACTGTATTATTACATTTCTACAATTAGTGCATTCCATGCACAGTGACTTTTCGGACACCCTGTATAATCAATACCTGTAAAATAGCACTAGTAGGCCTAATGTAGTAAATGTGTATAAACAACGACTGCAAAAAAACTGTTTGTATTTTCTGGAAGGTGCTCCAAATGTTCATTAGTAAGAAAGTATGGGCACTATATCTTGAAGGTATTATCTGATGGTTTAGTAAGAAAGTGTACAGGTGTAAAGGTAACCATTTTTTTAATGTATTTTACAAGTACATTTGTATTCTATACGAATCCTTGACTTATGTTGCTCATTGCGTGATTATAATATCATCCTTCTCCAAATTAATTGAGTCATTTTTTTAGCACCTCATCTTACTAACTGTTTGGATTATACGTTTATATACTAACTAAGCTAATGGCTTAGGGATTAAGGTGACCTGGCGGTCTAGGGGTGAGATGTCGGACTTCTGTGCTGGGGTCCGGGGTTCAATCCTCACAGATTTATCTGATTGCCAAACCCTTCCTTTACCTCTGACAAGATGTGTATTAATCACAACTTGTGAATGTGTGAAATGACAGGCCTCCCCCGTGGTTCGGATCCCACGTTAAACTGTAGGTCTTCCATTTCATCTCACAATCACTCTTCCATTACACATTAGCGTAAGTGCGTACAACCTGAACGGATAGTAAGACGCGGTGCTAATAATAATAATAATAATTTAGGGATTAGGAATATTCTATTTTGAAGAAGTGTACCCGCATCTGCGTGGAGGAAGAGTGGAAAAAAATCCTCCGCACACCCGACTTAGATTCGAACCTCGATTTCCTCATCATCGGCAGTCTAGTCTACTGCGAGAGTAGCGCTTTGGACTATGAGTAGGTAGTTAACGCATTAATGTACGGTATATATATATATATATATATGTATATACATATATATTAAACTTTTGAAATATATGTAAGATAACTTAATAATGGTTTTAAATTAGTCCGTGAACATCCGATGAGGTCATTATATCTGAAAAACTATACACTATGAACAATAATTTCCCCCAGAATGTGGTTTAGAATAGTCCCGCAGTATTTCCTGCAACTGAAACTGGAACCTCAAGGGTAAGGTATATTCACTGTATTTGTATAGGACTACAAAGTTATATTCTGTTCACAAAAAGTGAAGTTATTATAGGTATTTCATTTTCTCCTTTGATGATTTTACTATGCTTTAAACTTTTATTTTCTTCCCGCATTTAACTACACGTTCGAGTTTTCACATAGGCCTGTGTACTAATTATGCTAATGTGTGAGATGAGGAAGGTTTAATTTAGAGGAAGAGTAGAGGGAGAGTGAAAAAACATTCAAAGGGGGGGCCTCAGTACACCCGACCAGGATTCAACATCGTCATTGGAAGTCTAGTTTATTGCGAGAGTGATGATTTGGACCAGAAATCGTCAACCTTTTAAGCATGAAGAGCTATAATTTTCTAAAATATGTTTTACTCTGGGGGCGCCAAGAAAAATGTCGATTTTTATATTTGAATGGTCACCTTTTATTTGTGTATTTATTAGTGATAAGTTGAGAATATACATATTTTAAATGTAATAAACAAAACATTAACCATAATATTATCACTCTACAGATTTAAATATTTGAGCCTCAAATGTTGAGGCATGTTACAAAGTGGGCTTATTGTTAAAACATTATTTCTGAAGATATTAATGGAATAATAAATTGAGAACTAATGATGAATATGTTACAAAGAAGTTTAATTTCAAATAATAATCGATAACCATCCTATTATTTACCAAACAAAACTATTTAACAAAAAATGTATAAAATTACAAAATATATGGCGGGCGCCTAAAATCTGTCAAAAGGCGCCCGTGAGAACCGCGTTGCCGATCTTTGCTTTAGACCAATGGATCACCAAAGTGGGTTTTGTTTTGATTGAATTTTAATCGTCAACCTCAGTGGTATTAAGGAAAAGTGGTTGCTTCAGGACCCGATTTTCGTGGGTTCGAACCCAGCTGGGATCGACGGATTTTTCTTGAGCAATATAAATCCGTAGCACAACTTCCTTCGGAGGAGAGGTATCGCCGTCGGTCCCACGTCGATTGTGGCATGTAAAACAACTCTGGAAAGTATGTTAAAATACCTTTCCCGGCAAAATTGGCAGGCCCTTTCGCTCTTGCTCATAGAAATTAAATGTAGAAAGTAACGGGGAACTACCACACTTCCTGAGATCCATACCAGTTAGTGTAGGAATCACTAACCAGCCTAAGGGCTGCGTGTATTCCTAGTCCAGATGTATAGAAGTCACATCAAACCAACCTACGGATTGCTGAATGTAATATTGAATCTAACAATGTATTATTATCCTCTGCATTTTTTTACCTAATATTTCTAAATATATTAAACACGTGCAGATGTACAAGCGGAAAACTGAAAATTGGCCACCATTTTACAATATGGTGGCCGTAACATAGCTCTAATATAATTTTAGAATGTCAAAAGGATTGCCTGAAACTCTCTTTATACCTGATTTCACGCTTTAATACATTGTTTCAACGCAAGGCTATTGTTTTACCTACATTGTCTGGGATCTATAAATCCTTTGTTTTAAGACTTTTCCAAACTTTCCGCCAGCATACTAATCTTATTGCCTTGTGGCTCTGGTACTTAGTACGCTACAAGTTTGTTACGAGAACCATTATACTGCGTTTTAAACTGCTTTGGGATTAAGATCAGCGCAGCCGGAGTGGGGAATGGAGGCTCGTCACTTGCTCGGCCAATCAGAGAAGGGTAGTTGTCATAGCAACCGATGCACATTGCCAGATTTCTCGACAGTCATTGAGTATGCTTGCATAGTAGTAACGCGCAAACTCCCACTATATGGCAACTATGCTCCTCAGCCTACCCACCACGCGGATCATAACGCAGTTTAAATAGCAGTATAACTTACCATAATATTGTACTTGAGTTGTGTCTATATACCCCGGCCTGTCCAAAATTCCAACGGGTGCTGACAGAAGGCATCTCAACGGGTGTCTTCGCGTCGCAAAAGAACACTTTTGATCTAGTTTTTTTTCCATCCCTTCATCTCATTTTGAGGTATGAAGTGTCCAAGTTAAAAATAATAATTATATATATTTTCATTCAGGGGAAGAGACTATACATAATTTGGACTCACCGAATTTGTTTTATTTTAGTATTGTACAGTTATACTACTTCTCAAAATCTCGTGTAGGCACTAGATTTTTAAAGTTTTGGTTTTACATTGTCTGCGGTTCCCATTCTCCCCTTTCTATCCTACTCCCTCTTATTGAGTCAATCTTCTTTACGTTTAAGGAACTATTATTTTTAATATGCAACAATGCTGTGAATTGTGTACCATCTGTAAATATGAGATAAATGTTGCTAAACAGAACACTTGGTTATGTTTCTTTTTGAGGGCCATCTTGTTGATAAATATATTTCAAAATTCACGTTTAGCGTTAAGTTAACGTATTACAAATTCTATTTTGGTGAAACATACATAATTTTTACTGCATGTTCTTCAGGAATTATGGGGTTTCCCAAAAAAAAAAGTATATTTTCTCATCAAGTAGAATATTTTTGGTATTTTTGTGTTACACGTTAGAGGTCTGTATAATTTTTGTAGTCCAACCATCTCTCTCTATTTGTAATTGTTACCACGAGTTGAACATTTATTTTGTGGCCTTTGACGCCCTTGGGGCATGTTTGTTAGTAATAAAAATATTGTTTTCCTAATGAGGCTACACAATATTATTCGTTAGTGGACAGTTATGTCATCAAAACAAATTTTCTATAAAATAATCTAAATAAAACTTACCTGTTTGAATTGAATTCTTCTTTAGACACAGACTGAATATTAAAACAAAACACGCTACGATAAGACAGAGGACGAAGAAGAAAAGACAATCAAAAGGAACTAGACTAAACTACATTGAGCGTTAGACAGTTTTAATCAAAAAGCAGTCGTCTACAAAACATATAGTATTTTTTCTATTATTAGTTATCTTTATAACATGTAAAATTAGTTTTATAATATTATTAATGTAGTTTGTAGAAATAGATTAAATAAATATGTTCTATATTAAATGGTATTTTAAACGACATTGGTTTCAAATATTAAAATAAAATTTAATTTCATTTATTTGAGAAAATTATTAAAAATATTATTTTTACTATATTTCGTACCATACTTAGTTGCTTTGACTTATAAGTTTATAATATCTGGGTGCTTAATGCTGTCTTGATTTGTTTTCTATTTGATGGCGCTTTTTCAACCAGGTATTTGAATATTTCGATTTAATTTTCAGTTAAAATAATTAGTAAATTGAGTATTTTACAATAACAATAATAATATGAATAGAACCTGTATTTTATAGCATCGCCCAATGCCATTTATTAAACAGTACACTTGTGATGGAATGTAAATAGATTATAAAATGATTGTTTCCTGAGTTATATATCGTTCGTACACGATTACAAATTACACTGTCAAACATACATGTTGTCATATTAATTGTTTTACATGTTCTTTTGTGTATTTTTCGACGTTGAATTCAAATATGTTTCTATCAACCACAGGTTTTATTTGTTTGGTATTTTATTTGCGAATGGCATTCTAATAGACTATCGATCATTAATAATGTTAGTAAGAAATAGTGGGTATTGTAGGGCGAAAACTTATTTTTATCTTGTTTTTAAATGTGTTCATGTTTTGGTTTTCCTTTTTCAGCCCCATCCAGACTAGAACAGAACAACGAACAGGAACATGTTCGCGAGAGGTGTGGACGGTTTTCCGAACAGAACATTGTAACAAAATGTGTTCGTTGTACATTCGTTGCACAACTTTTTGTACAAGAATTTGTGTCGTGTGTACTTAGCTTTAGTCAACTAATCGTTTGGTTAAATGGATCTCACCACATGCCATTTTCAGTCCCGATGGTTTGGAGAGAACCAAAGTATTATTCATCAGATTGATATTTTTCTTTAACTAATATTTCAGGTATATAATCAAAAGTTGGCTGTACCAAAAATCACTGTAGCTTTGAATCTTGGATGATGAAGAATTAGTTGAACATAATATTGAACTTCAGCAGGGCAAGAGGAACAGTGATCCCGTTTTTTAACCTAACATTCCACCAAATGAGTCTCATTTACTAACACGAGCAGATTTAAACAACCTTGATTGTGATATGAATTTGTAGAAATATCAAGAAGAATTTTTGGATTTTAGATTAAGAACACTGTACTAAAATAAGTTTTATGGATATCAACAAGATAAGCATTTCTTTCCTCAGGAGAATAATTTAGTCTATTGACCACCTCTGTGGTCTGGTGATTAAGAGTTCCTGGCTACATATCCAGAGGTCCCGGGCTCGATCTCCGGAGCTTCCAGATTTGTTTGTGAAGCAGTGGGTTTGGAACGGGCTCAAGCTCAGCCTCGTGAGGACAAATGAGGAGCTACTTGAACGAAAAAAGTAGAGGCTCCGGTCTAGAAAATTGATATGAACGGCCAGAGAGCTCGTTATGCTGACCACATGACACCCTATATCCTCAGAAGTTGATGCTATCTTCGACAACAGATGACAGCCGGTATGACTCGATTGCGGGCTGAAGCCATGCAGTTTTTTTTAACTTTCCTCTTCTCGTCTTTTCACTGTAAAACAACGTGATTCTCCTTCAACACATTACGTCATTGGCACTTGTGGCTACACATAATCTGTATTTTTTATAACATTAGTGTGTCAGAGACGATCACCCACGATACCAATAAGGGGGTCCCGATGTCCTTCTAAAGCGGGGTTTCCACATACAATGATTATTGGCGCCACTCGACTGGCGCCAGTTTAGTGGCATATGGAAACAGGTAAATTCAACTGGCGCCAATAATCATAGCGCCAGTGAAGTAAGAAGCAGTTGAACTTTTTGGCGCCAGTACCCTGTTTGTTTGTAAAAAGTGTTTATTTAAATTGCTAATAGTTTTTTTTACGAACGATGGCGACACTAGAAAATAAATGATCAACAAAATAAATAACAATGTTCCTCGAGGCATATGAACAGTATCCATGCTTGTGTAACCACAAAATTTCTTCATTTATAAAGACAGAAATAAAAGAGACGAGGCATTGAGAAAAATAGTCGAGGCTATGTCCGATGCAGTCACAGAATTTAGTCTAAGCGCTGCAAAGGCCAAAATACGTAGTATTCGAAATCCATTTACTAACCCATAATCTATGCTTTCACTCCTTTCTTTTTAATTTTTTCTGGGGTTCTAAAGACACGATTTGCACTACGACATCAATACTTGCATTAACTACGGCAGTTGACGCCATGTTGAATACTGCGCCAGTAGAAAAAGGTTTGATGAATTTGGAAACACAAACTGGCGCCATTAAACTGGCATGCTATTGGCGCCAATAATCATTGCCTGTGGAAACCCCGCTTAAGGGATCTTCTAGGGGCGCAGCCTCTGAGCACCCTAAACATTATTCACGCTAAGGTGCTATTGATGCAAATTTCGTGGGACAAGACCAGTTCTAGCTCCTGAATCTTCTGAATTCCTTCATGTCTTGTGTTCAGCCACCTCCTCTGGTATATTTATGACGAAAGGGGGAAAAGGGGGGGAGGTACACATGCATATAAATTTGGACTTTAAAGGGCCCTGTGTATTTTAGTGAGCTGGTCAAAAAGAGGCTTTCGATGGGAAAAACACATCCGAAGATTATCTATAAGCTTGCACTCGAATGTACCAATCACAACATCTCCTGATTTATTTTATAATGTGGAAATAAGTTCCGGAGACGGTGACAAAAGCTCGATGCAATAAGTTGTTATGTTGAGGTTTCTGGGATCAAAATATGTTTAGTATACAAATATTTCGCGAATTCTTCCAAAGCCTTTGCCAAAAAAGTGTCACGGTTGTTAATAATGCACTTTATCACTCCATTTAAGAGAGTAGTCCACCATAAAAAAAACTATCCTCTAAATCAGAGGTGGCCAAACAAACAGTCGATCGCAATCTATTGTTCGACCACGACCGCTAGTGGGTCGATCGATTAAAAATTATTTTTTTACCACCGTGTCTTACTACCCGTTCAGATTATACGCTGAAAAAAAAACAGGGGAAAAGAAAATTAAAGAGAAGGTTTGCAGATTTTCCTCAAATAAACATTAGAAAATAGAAACATCGAAGTTGTCTGACTGATGACCGTTTACAATCCTGCCTTTGTTTATTAAAGAGTAATTATGAACTCTCGTTAAAACTATCCTAAGATTAAGCAGCGTCACGCATCAACTTCAAAGTAAGTGTTTAACGAGAAAATACTTTTTTCAGGGAAATATGTGGTGTGATGAAAAACTCAGTTTAAATGTGTGAAAGGGCTTTCTTTAGTTCTTAAGTACAATATAATTTTACTAATAAAACACAAAATTGGGTTATTAATTTTTAACAATGAAATACAAAATATAAGCCTATGGTTCTGTAGTAGATTGCAAAGGATTTTTCCCTCCTTGGATTAGATCCCTCGATCAAAAGATCTGGCCACTCATGCTCTTAAAGATAGTATTGAAACTCTACTGCATTATAGGGAAATATAGTTATAGAATACAATAGAAAGAGTTTCATATAAATACATAAAAGATCTGATAAAAAATTTCAAGTTGAAAAATTCGTAAAATCATTACACCAGTATGTATTTAGGTTGGCCTATTGTCTTAAATACTCGTACTTAATCCATTTTAAATGACGGGACCATTAAGGGCCGGTCTTATGACTCTTGGATGGATATTAATCTGGGCGATAAATATTTTTATCTGCTCGATAAGTTAAAAGTAGTCTTATGACTGCCAGATAGAATTTATCTGCCAGATAAAATGTATTTATCCATCACATTTATATCAGGAGGTTTAAGTAGCTGATAACTTTTATCTGAAAGTTAAAATAGACGTTGCCATAGTGACGCGTTGTTTTTCATGAGGTTTAACCTATCAGAATTTGTTTTTAGGTTAAAATCTTGGTTCACGTATTTAACAGGCACAGGCCTAGGCTCTACTATATTTAAAGTTAGAATAAACATTCTTAGTACCGCGTCTTAGTATCCGTTCGGGTTATACGCTTATAAAGTTAGAACATTTAATTCACACTTTTATAAAAACTGACAAGCTATTTGTAGAGTTATAATTATATAAGCATAAATTATTTAAATGTGAATACAATAAATGAAATTTTGTAAATGCTGTACCGAATTATTGAACACATTTTGGCAGACACCGAAATTAATACTTGCTAGACAACCTAGCTTCTGCGGCCACGTGACGCCATCTGTTTACTCACACTCGTTTAGCCACCATTATATAACAAACAGTGAGCGTTGTAGCTACTTTTAGCCAGGTAGTAGTGGCAGCAGTAGGATTTATACGCATGCGCGTACCAGAAAAAACAGTACCAACCTTGCGTTTTATGCATAAAAATATATTTTTCCAACAGATAACTATCCGGCAGATAAATTCAGTCCATAATACGCGTAAAATATTAAAGTGGCTGATAACCTTTATCTGGTAGCTAACTTTAACCTCCCGATAACAATGTTTATCCGGTAGTCATAAGACCGGCCCTAAATAAGAAAAGTGTTAATATTTATTCAGCTATAATATCTAAGTTTATTGCGTGAAAGGTATTTCCTTGCGTGAGTAATCAGGAAAGTGCTGTCTACTACGTTCATGTACAAAATAAAGAATTAACCGGACCCGTGGTGTAGTAGTCTATGCGCCTGGCTTCAAGCCTAGGGGTTACAGGATCGATTCCCAGCTGGTATCCTGGATATGTTTCCCGAAAGGAGAACCACTCCAACGGTCACCAGAGTTTGGTTAGTTAGGTTAAAGTGTTTCCACTGGTTCCACACCCTCATACGCTCTATCACCATCATCGCAAATCATTGGGACATGGAAAGAGCCTCCATGGAAAGAATGTACGATTAGTACATTCGGGCGAGCTCTGAGCAAGGGTACATTGGTACTCGCTGATCTTTTCCACTACTGGGCTACAACTTATGTAGCCCAGACGCGCGACATATATAATTTATTGAATTAAGCGGAAACCTTTGTAGACATTTTTATTATAAGGGCTGACGATGATAACGATTAGGAACCAAGATACAGTTTAAGGGTCGTATTCCGTTCTTGCAACTTGACTAAGTGGATGCTAAGTGGACCCCGTCGTGTGTTTTCTTGCGTCATCATATGTTAAAAGGCGGATCAATAGTGTGCTCTGGACCACACTATCGGTCCACTAAGCATTCACTAACGTTATTGCGTACCGCCCTAAGACATTAACATTTTTTTTCATAATCTAACCTCGCTAATCAATTACCTTTCAACAATGGAAAAGTTGGCTAAAGAGTATGCTACTTTTATTTTCTAATGGATTAGGTCTAATTGAATCCCACGTCTTAAAAAGGTTGTTTCAAAATAATTAATGGTAATCTCATTAAGTTTGGTAATATTTACACTCTATTTACCATGAAAGGTAGCAATCTAAGGCTCCATCTATGGTTCCGTCTCCGTAATTCCGTGGTCCGTAAGAAATCGATGCCAGATTATCTGATGGCTTTGTTTACAGAATCCTGGGCCCCTAATTTTGAAACGTGCGAGTAGCGATTCACTAGCGTATTTCTCTCATCTCGCACACAATCTCGTAAACTCCTAATTTTGAAACTTATGCGCTGCGAAAACTGACGTCACACGATCGAATAGCGAGCGGATTCTACTCGCCAGCCAAACACCGTGCGAGAGAGGCTTTGTCTATCGAGTAGGCAGTGAAATAACAAAATGGATGCCATCCCCCTCTTCGGTTGCAGCTTTCTGAGAGTGATTTTGTTGAAATAAACCTACCCATGTACAAAACAGGTTTACAGAAGAAAAAAATATGATTGCTTTGTACACTTTATACAATCCTTCAATAAAAATATTAGTTTGGGTGAAAAGATAATTATATATTCTAAATTTTTCACATTCACTAAGTCGTCAATTTGCCTGAGTCGGTAGAGTGATTGTCTTATAATATAAAGTTGGCGTGTTCAAATCCTGTCATCACTAGTTTTTTTAAAAATTTATCAGACTTTAAACTTTAATTTTAAATGATCGTATTAGTAAGAATATAATTTGTTTAAAATATTTTTTATAGAAGTATAAAGGTATTTGAGCCTACGTAGACTAACATATTAGTCCTTAAAAATAATTTAAAAAGGTAGTAAATTAAAACCGGTAGGCCCACATCAAGAGTCTTAAGATATACATTAATTTTGAAATTTTGTATGTAGGTGATTATTTAAAATTAAATTCATGGGTTTTATGACATAAAAATGTACACATATTAAAATAAGGCTAAGCAAGCCAATTATTATTCGCATAGTAAAAACCTTTAGGGCATATTTATGTTTTAAAAATAGTTGCGAAAATAAAATAATATTTTACTGAATTCATAATTACTAAAAGGTGATTTGAATTCAGACCAAAAAAATATCTCAGCTGGGGGTGGGATCGAACTCATGAAATTTGAGTTGGAATCAAGCACGCTACCAAGTATGCTAAAATGGACATTGTATGTATGAACGGTTTTACATATACTCATATAAATTGAAAATTTTTGAGACAACAAGCGTAGATGTATACAAAGGGAAGATGGTTTCCCAACAAAACTAAACCAATCGTTTTATATGATGCACTCAATACAACAATAGTGTTTACTTTCGGTTATATATCTTGTATAATGGCGTGTTGTAGCATCTCATCGCCTCAATCCTTTGGCACACGTCATGGTTTTACAGTGTTGTCGGATTGAAAACTCATTCGCAAACGAAACAACACTATACCGACTCGCACGACAGTAGAAACCTTTCAAAATTATCTCTGTTTTAGTAGAGCCTGCGATTTGCGAGTTCATGAGTTGCGAGCTAGCTCGCAAGCGAATATTTTCGCAAGTTTCAAAATTAGGGGTCCTGATCCGTATCCTTATACAGGTCCGTACTCCGTGGAAGTTGGTCAAATTTAACTCTAAGGATTAGTTCATACGAACTACCAATCACAGTTAAGTAAATATGTGAGCACACATCGAAATAAAGGCACCAATGGCAGTGAAAGGATCCGTTGCTAATTATAAGTTTGATAGTTCAAATAGTGTTATAAATATATTTAGGTATTATGATTGTACTTGACCTACATTTTCAAGTATATCCTGGAGGTTTTCTCAAAAAGTTGTTTTAGAATATTTTATTGTTCAGCTGAGTGCTTGGCGGCTGCTCCTTGCTGTAGACGATTTTCTTAAGATATTTATTTGGTGGCGTCTCTGACTATCTCATTGGTTGGCACGGTCACGTGATTAAGGATATTGACAGTGTAGAAGCGAATAAAATTTCTAAGGACCAAACACTTACGGATACGCCGTATGTATATGGGGATTTACCATGATGGACTACACTGTGAGCCTATATTATAAGCTTGCTTCCTTATAGAGTAGATGAAGGATACACCTCGTTTACCCTGAAAGGTAATAAGCTTACATTTCATGGTTCCACCATGGCGTAAACCGAGTGTGCATTATTATTGTACACTTCTTCATCGGTGTCTTGACAGAACGGACATTTGTGCATTCATCATGCACGATATCTCATTGGATTGTAAATGTAGTTCTATTTGCTGATGTTTGGATTGTAAATGTATTTCTATTTGCTGATGTTTGGATTGTAAATGTATTTCTATGTATTTCTATTTGCTGATGTTTGGATTGTAAATGTATTTCTATTGGCTGATGTTTGGATTGTAAATGTATTTCTATGTATTTCTATTTGTTGATGTTTGGATTGTAAATGTATTTCTATTTGCTGATGTTTGGATTGTAAATGTAGTTCTATTTGCTGATCTTTGGATTGTAAAAGTATTTCTATTTGCTGATCGTTGGATTGTAAAGGTATTTCTATTTGATGATGTTTGGATTGTAAATGTAGTTCTATTTGCTGATGTTTGGATTGTAAAGGTATTTCTATTTGCTGATGTTTGGATTCAAAATGTATTTATATTTGCTGATGTTTGGATTGTAAATGTAGTTCTATTTGCTGATGTTTGAATTGTAAAGGTATTTCTATTTGCTGATGTTTGTTATGTACAGTTCAGGTAGAGTAATGATTTATTAAACATTGGTTTTGCTTGAATTTCGAACTATCAATTAAACATTAAAAATATAAACGTTATTCTAACAACGCATTACTAAACTGTAAGCAAACGGTGAACGAAAAAACAAACAAAAAAATAAAAAAATCAACGGCTATTATTATAAGATAAGTTTTAGAAATAATATCGTTTCGCGTCAATCAGAAAATCCACAAATCCGTATTATAGACTAAATAAAACCTAATTAAATTTTCCCAAAGGCAACAGATCCTAAACGCTAAGACGTGTCCTGCGCCTGCTTGCTATCCGAGATTAAAAAATCAACTTTTTTTTAGTACCGGTTCAGGGTTCTCATTAGAACAGGTTCTGTACCATAATAATTCAACAATTTTTTTATATAATTTTTCGTAATGTGATAAGAAATGACGTGAAATTCTAACAAAAATGTATTCTAAAGAAAACATAATTTCTAGCACGCTTATAAGTTCACGAAACATTAATTATGATCCGTAATTTCTATATTAAAATTATAAAAATAGCAAAAGTAGATATTCCAAACTTTTTTTATAAATTTTTTGTTCAAACAAAATGTTAGAAGAAAACTTTGCGTTAACACAAGACATTTGTGCAGCCAACAAATCGTTAAAAATATAAGGCCAACTCAAAATGGCGTGTTAAACCTGCTCATAAAATTTTTTTAATTCGTAAACCTTTCCTCAAAGATTGTACGACAATAATGAAGATAAAAAACTCTATAAAACTATATAATCTTAATTTTATTTTTGAATTACTTTAATGAAAATAAGATTGTAATAATACTATTATTGGTATTACTTTTGAAGCGATACTGTGTGGTTATTAAAAGCTGAAAGGAGATTGTTATTGCAATGCCATCAATGTAGCTGTGTATAAATTTAGACATTTTAAATTATACAGGTAGAAACAATTTTTGCTCCAAAGGGGCTTATAAAGAGTGACTTTAACCATCTAGGTTATTTCTTAGTTTATCATACTAAATTGTTTGAATTCAATGCGTGAAAAATTACAACTTGAACCAAGGGCGTAGGAAGCTAATTTTTTTAGGGGTGTCCGCTAACAAATTCTATGAGGGTCCGGACCCTCCCAACTCTGCCCTTTCTTTCAAACCTTTCATGGTTTGCAAATTATGTTTTAAGTAAGTAATTATGGGTGGGGAAAGGTAGTAAACCTACCTACATAAGCTACAAACTTCAGTTCTTATGGTTGTTCTGTTATTTAAGCTGCTCTTTTCTTAGGGTGATTCCTCAAGTAGGATCTTACAGTTGAAAGCAAAAATATTTGTCTCATTTTCTTGGACCCCAATTATTTAAATATTAGGTTTTTATATGTATTTGTGGATCTCTCTTTAAGGGGGTGTCCAAAAATTTCCAGGGGGTCCAGACTCCCGCCTTTCTACGCCCTTGACTTGAACACATTAACAGAACCTGGGATCTTTAACTTTACAACAAGTGAAGAGTAGCTCTAAATACAAAACGAAAGGTTGGCTCAGTGGAAGAACATAGGCGCACACAGCCAGAGGTCCCGGACTCAATTCCCGTATCCATAGTTTTCACTTAATTAAATTTGATTCTTGTATCAATACTGATCCTATGGACAATATATCACGTAACGACTATAAATCAATGTTAACTTTGTTTGGACAACATAAAGAGATGCATAAGTAGACATAGCCGTTATTTATATAATTAGGCTAACAATTTTATTAGATTATTAAACGTAATTGCTTTGCGGAGCACTAGTTTTAAATAATGTATACACTTACCATTTGTGTGATAGTGAGGTTCTCAATTAGTATGTTTATAATACACGGTTTAGCTGATATTTATTACTATCAGTGTGTGTACTCAGCGGGTACCGAACTCCAGAACTTTCAGGTTCGAATGTTACAAGTTAAAGATGAGATACAATTTTAGTGTAGTTAAAATTGTTATATCAAAGTGCTTTACAATTATTGTAGCTAAATTCAATGTTTCACTCTAGAACGAACAACTTATGATGTATAATGTGTTGTTTTGACGATGTTACACAATGCTATTAAAAATATAATTATCATAATATTATAAAATAAAAAATTTCATGTCAAACTAAGAAGACTCAAACCCATTAGTTATAAAACTGGAAAAACAAACAAACTTTATTTATAGTTTGCAATACGTTTATTGATATAATTAGTTATAAATAAACAAGTTTATTTAGCATATTATTTTATTGTTTAAGTTTTATTTAGAGATAAAATATAATAAATATTAGAAATGTAGTTAGAAACGGTGCCTATATTAGATAGCTTCAAAAGTATTTAGTTAAAACGTATATTATGTACATGCTTTACTTTATGTGCAATACAACGACAACAATGACATGTATTACCAACACAGTTCACTTTATTACAATAGTTTACACAACAGACAAAGATAAACATGCTGTGTTTAAAAGCGTGCTTATTTATCGAAGTATATAGGATAAAATTGATAGAGTGATATATAAAATAAAAAAGGAAATAAAAATCAGAAGATAATACTAATAAGAGTGATAACATGTACTTACGCTGGCAGCACCCCCATTGCAGATCCACTGGCCAATGGAAAAGCAGGAAAAAAACAAACAAAGAAACCACCAAAAATGACGATGAAAAAAAATTTTGTTTTCTTAAAAATGTGTGTGTTGTTTTCATATTTTTTTTTCGTTATTTCTTTGTAATAAACGTGCATGATAACATAAAGTTTGACACAATGCACACAAACAATCCACCACGCGAGGGTATACGATACAGGTCATTCAGTTACATTTATCATCTGCTTGGAGTCTGTGAGATACACTCAGGTCGGATCACGGAAACTACTGGCGGACACCCAACACACTAATTCGAACAAGTCGACTAGAAATTACCCGGAATCTGTAGGGATATTTATACACAATATATTTAATATGTTTTCAAAATACACATGCAAAAAAAAAACTAACGTTCACTTTCAATTTGTAATCAAATCAGCTATATACGTTCTAAGTATACATGATTTCTAAAATAAAATTTCAATCATTTTTATCTCTCATTAATATTTGGCAAATCATTTCGAGGGGTGCGGGGGGGGGGGATTAAGGAGAGGGGGTGAAGACACAGTTTAAANGGGGGGGGGGGATTAAGGAGAGGGGGTGAAGACACAGTTTAAAAATTTTTCTCACCGATGATTTATAGATTTCTTTATTTTTCTTCAGAAACCCGAAATTTAAGTTTTTAATAGTTTTTTTAATCTCACACTTAAGTTAATATATTTTTAAAATCTTTCATATAAAACCGGTATTGAGATTGGTTTTTTTTAGCACCGCGTCTACGCTTATGTTCTAACTACGCTAATAGTTTTAGGGATTAAGAAGGTTACATTTAGAGGACGTGTTCCGCATTTGCGTGGAAAATTATTTTGAAAAAAACACCCTCAGTACACTCGACCAAGATTCGAGCCTCGATCTCCCCGCCATCGGCAGTCTAGTATATGCAAGAAAAGCGCGTTAGACCATGCAGCCACCGAAGCGGGTTGTATATAAAGAAAATCTTGTGATAGAAAGAAAACAAGTAGCTTTGATATCTACCTAAGTGTCCTTGTTCCCAAAATAGTCGTTTTTGTTATGTAATGTTTGTTTGTGTACTTATGAAACGTTTAAATAGCAAATTCAATTTCCTTGATAAGTACTCTATTCTAGGTATAAATATTTCAATCCTATTAAAAAATTACACAATAAAATTGAAGGCATGAACATAAAAATAGCAATTTACTTAAAACAACAAACACAAAAAGCAGTATTCTTGAAAATAACACAAAA
This sequence comes from Timema genevievae, assembly GCA_902155825.1. Lineage (NCBI taxonomy): Eukaryota > Metazoa > Arthropoda > Insecta > Phasmatodea > Timematidae > Timema > Timema genevievae. Next base: position 184,735 of record CABFWO010001213.1, read on the forward strand.
CATTGTATTTAATGGATAAGTTATAAATAATAGATAATTTACATCATAAGAAAATCAATCGCCTTTAGAATAAAACACGGTTATCAGTAATAATTAATTAAATAGATACGCTTATTAAAAAATGGGCGAAGATTATTTGTGTTTGCTATTGATAAATGTATTTTATATAAAGTTGTGTTTCTAATATGAACGCATAAATATTACAACTAATCTACCTACTGAGTCTAACCACGACATAAAAACAATCGTCAAGCTAGTCTAGTCTACGAGAGAAACGATCGATTGTGATTTTAATTACTTCGGTTGTATGCAATAGCAAGTAGAGTGCAAAATTATATTATGTAGGTTAAACCATCACAAAAAATCTGATTGCATTGACCTTACATGTACACATAACAAATAAAGTAATTGATAAGATAGCCAACATAAAAAGTTTTTTTCCAAAAACCGATAAGAGAATTATTTGAAAATTTCACTCATATGCAAGCAATATTGTGCAAAACAATTTTGTGTGTATTTGTATGTGTATGTATTTGTAATATCATGAGACACACACATATATACATATATGTGTGTGTGTTTCAAGATACTATTGAAAATGTAATCATTTCTCCAAGCATTGAAAATTAAAAGTAAGTTGTGTGTATCTTCATGGTACGGCAAATTATGAGCAAGTTTTGTGTATCAGAATGGTATAGCAAATTATAAGCAAGTTTTGTTTACCAACATGGTATGGTGAATTATAAGCAAGTTTTGTGTATCAACATGGTATGGCGAATTATAAGCTAGTTTCGTGTATCAACATGATATGGCAAATTATAAGCAAGTTTTGTGTATCAATATGGTATGGCAAATTATAAGCAAGTTTTGTGTACCAACATGGTATGGCAAATTATAAGCAAGTTTTGTGTACCAACATGGTATGGCAAATTATAAGCAAGTTTTATGTATCAACATGGTATGGCAAATTATAAGCAAGTTTTGTGTATCAGTATAGTATGGAAAATTACAACTTTTGTGTATTTAAAAGGCAAAATAAGTTTTTCTTATCATGATATTTATAGTCTTCTATTAGTATTATCATAGAATTTAAATATATATATATATATAATTCTGGTTGCGTATTATAAAAAATCCTGATTCACAAATATAGGTAATTAGTTGTAAGTTGTAAGTTGTAAGTTTCTAGATACTTATCAATTAAAATTATCAAGAAGTTAGAAGGTGAAGTTATAGGCAATTTTTGTTTCAAATTTGATTAATTAACATTGTATAATTGCTTGCATTCCCTAATTGGTATTTGCCGGGAACTACTTATCAAAAGTATCATGTAATATGATGAGATTTGATGTAACAAAGTAAAATGTTTACATTAAAAAATGATCGATTATACTCTTCACAACAATATTATTTTAGTGAAACCCAAATGTATTTACGATAGTAATAGTCATATTTCAATTCAAAATTAGTAATGTAAGTTATATGAATTTGAAAAATTATGATGTATACAACGTAAATATTTAAAATTATTATGTTTAAATTTAAGCTGAACACTATGAATTTGATGATTAAATTGCTTAAGCTGTGGTCAAATTGTAGCTCGACAGTTACAAGCCAAAATATCCCATTTTAAATCTAATAGCGTGCATAGCTCTTTAGAGTTCAAAACGGGTCAAGAACTCCCCAAAACTTATATAAATGGTTACTTCCGGCCTTTAATAAAAGGTAGATTTGATGCAACTTGAAGACGTCATTATGATAGGGCGATCTTCAAAGGAACACGTAAGCAGACTCTGAGAGGTGTTCGAGCATTTACTGGAAGTTTGGATGTTCAAACAGTGATGTGCAATCAAAGTAGGACAGCGTGAAGCTCTACTTTATCTGTATGGAAGGTGACGCCACTGATTTTGATAAGAAATGCAAAGGGTTTCACTAGCATGTATCTAGGGATTTCACCCCAGTTTACAAATCTCAAGAGGGTTTTAAAACATTACTACAATAGTTGAGAATTGGTGGCGTTGGTTTACTCAATCTGTCTGCACAGTTGCTAACTATGCGTCAAGAGGTTTATAGAAATCGGTGATAAATACTATTTTCCCTGGATGCAGCCATTTAAGTAACCTGTTAGATGCACCGTGGCTGAATAAGTTTGATGAACTTTATTTCGTGATGAGAAGCATAGTCCTGGAAATAGTGCCATTTTTCAGGACATACTCAAGACGAGTATGAATGAGCACCTCGTTGATAAGATACGCGCAATCGACAACTGCAGAACTCCAACCAAACCAGTATGAGAAATGTGGAGATCAAATGGGTTAGCAAGGAGAAAACATCCGTTCTTGATGCCTCCAGTAGATAACATACATACATACATAGAGTAACGTGGAGAAGAAGAGACACACCAGGGATGTCGGCTATAAGGAAGATGTATTTATGCTATTACAGCTTGTGATAAGACTCAGCTTGTCATTTGAGATTATAATGATATAACTAGCCGCTTAGGAGTCACGAAGAAGTTAAAGGAAAGTTGGAATAGGGTTCATTTGGTTAATATGGTATATGACGTAGTATAGTGGTGATGATTTACTGTCTGTGCCCAAAAAAAAGTTACTATATATTATTTTATTGGGCTTTTGTAAAATAAAAAAATCAGGGGAGTAATTACATTATTGTAGTGAACGATCAGTTAATTATATGTACCAGATAATATAATTTGCAAGATGTGGAACAGTCTAAGCTTCTGGTAGAAGAGCTATTACGCTTAATTGGGGGACCAATGTAACTCTTCAAAGATTAAAGACGCAAGTTTGATCAAAATATTTACATTGAGTGAGCCCACTTTTCAGGAAAGGTTAACATACTATTCACTGTAATATCGCAACCTAGAAGGATATAACACAACTTTCTGCTCAACATTTTGCTAAAATGTTAAAAAAAAACTATCAAAACTTTCGCTAGGGGCTGCAGCAGCTCCTACTTGTACACTGGTCCAGCCTACGAGAAGCCCGCTAATACTACATCATGTTTAGTCTTAAGGTTTGTTAGTATATATTACATTTGGGGTGAGAGTTTGAAGATGTTCGAGAACTAATGATCCAGTTAGAAAACTTGCAATTTTTGACAAGAGAGCATCTTGTTAATAAAACATCTTGGAGAAAAAAAATTAGTGCATGACTGAAGAATGGATGGGCGAGCCTATAGTACGCGTTCCCAAAGTTTGAAAAGTATTACGGCTAAATGATTCAGGGAAGGTCAGTAGCATTTTTGTAATGTTTTATGAAAAGATGGGAAATACTAACCAAGTTATACCTCATCATATTCTCCTAATTCCTTGTGATAAAGTGGTGAGAGGAAGAATTTAGAAGGTAAAAACAGCAAGCAAAAGGAGCAAATTATTTAGTTATTCTTTAATATACTAAACCTTTGTAATTGGATGTAAACCTTTTAACCAAACAACCAATAACTTGAGTTTTGACAAATGATGTATGATTTTAGAAGGCACCAAGTCCTGTGAATACAAAATTGAGTATTGTTGGATAAGAGGTCGTTGGATAAGTTCAAACTAGCCCAGGCCTACAAATGATAGCACACATGAGATTAGCGAAGCATACAACTCCGATAAGATTGAAATGTTACCCACTACAGATAGAGAAGTGGCCAATGAGAGCGAATAAAGTTCTAAGTGCTTGCTGGATTACAACTGGAATTTTGGATTGATAATAGCATTAGTAGAGTTTAGGCCTATAAAGGCTCCAGTATAGCAAGTCTCTTTGTAAATTTACAAAGTTACTCTGTGCCTTACAATATTTTAATTACAATTTATTTATGTGCTTTTTAGGGGACTTGAGAGGCGACTATTTAAATGTAGTATCAGTGGGTTTTTTTCCCCCCCACCAAAATAAAGTGGAATGGGATATTTTTTTACTTTGAGTGCGTGTGTGTGTATATGATTGTTGTAAGTTTTTTCTTTCAGAAGGTTGAATAATTAAAATCTAGTTAAAGTGAATACAAATTTTTGTTCTTCTTTTATACATTTGAGATATTACTCATTGATTCGTTATTTATTGGCACTGAGTGAACCTGAGAGAGAAGAGTGGGAGGGGGGGATCTGCACTCTACCGGCGACATTTAGAAGGTTGGCTAGTCCAAGCAATATTATCACGAGAAACAAAGAGGGAAAGAAATTCACAAAACTTGACAATTAGCACTGAAATGTTGCCCGTCAAGGATACAATGAGACTAATGAGAAACAAGTAAAACAATGGAGAAACACAATTTCGGTGACTTTCCAAGAACAGCGAAATAACGCAAAAAATAAAAAAGGTAGGTGAGCTCAAAGTAGGAGATCAAATTCCCAGGCCCCAAGAACGAAGGTTATTTTTTTCAAGTAAGACACACAGTTTCTATTTGATTGTTATTTTGAATCCATGAGAGAATTTCTGGCATAAACGCCATGAAAACTAAATGGAAGGCATAAGGCGCGTATCGCACCAACTGCTTAACCTAAAACCATACCATCACTGTGAGATATATTGCACGCATGGAATAGCCCCATAATGGTTGATCTTTGTCATATTTGTTCCGGTGTTTTTAATTAAGAGGAGAGGGCCAACATGATGCAAAAACAAGTGGGAATATGTATGGTAAAAGAAATTTGCTTTAAATATTTCAAAATCATAACATAATATACTACTAACTGTAAATGGTTTATTGGTCGATAAGTGACATATTTTAGGTTACTGAACAATTATTGATATATTCGTATATATAATTTTTTTTTGAAATTATATATGAATTGGAAATCAAATTTCTTATCAACACTGGGAAAATAATTTGATATATTCAAGACTAAAATAAATTCAGTGTAAAAAGTTTTAGTAAAAAAATATAAAGCTATCGCTATACATATTATTACATGTCGATGTAATTTGAGGTGTTAGACCACGTTATATGTAGGTCTTAAAACTGTTTTATGTTTATTCAGCATGATTTTGGTTATAATACTTTGTTTTTAACGAACAGTAGTGCTTTACTTTTGGTAACCTAAAATTTCTGTACAAAAACTTATTAAAATTGTATTTTTTTTACCTAAAATCTCTAAACACTTTTTCAAGACACGATGCATACTTTGTTTACCCTGAAAGGTAGCGTTCTTACCTTGACGGCTTCCACCCTGAACTAGTTTACAATATAGTTCCGTACTGTTATCCGACAAGGTAAGGTAGGTAAGGTTGCTTGCCACCTTTCATGCTAAACGATCTGTATTATGATAAAATTAAATCTTCTTTATTATTCGTTTATTCCCTTCTCCTTATTTGAGCTTTAGTCTTCTATGACGACATGGTTCGGTATTTTATGTTACACCATTTTCAGGTCTGATGTATTGTGAAATATTGTATAGAGATATGTTAGTAAAATTGTAAGTTTAATAAAGTTAAACATTAGAAATGTAAATAGTAAATAGAAATTAAGAGGATAATATATGAAATATTAAATAAATTATCACTTAAATTAACAAGTTTATATATTATTTATGATGACGATAATTTATTTAAAATAAATATTAACGGAAGGTTTGTGAAATTTTGAAGTATTATTATTTAAGGAAAAAATTCTTAAATAATAATACTTCAAAATTTCACAAACCTCCCGTTAATATTTATTTTAAATAAATCATCGTCATCATAAATAAGGTATTCATAAGCTTGTTAATTTAAGTGACAATTTATTTAATATTTCATATATCATCCTCTAATTTCGATTTCCTATTTACATTTCTAATGTTTAACTTTATTAAACTTACAATTTTACTAACATATCTCTATACAATATTTCACAATACATCAGACCTGAAAATGGTGTAACATAAAACACCGAAATATGTCGTCATAGAAGACTAAAGCTTAAATAAGGATAAGGGAATAAACGAATAACAAAGAAGATTTAATGTTATCATTCATTACTCCTTACCAAATAAATATGATTTTTTTTTAAAAGATCTGTACTATGACACGAAATTTGCGAAACACAAGGATAAACACTACGACAAATTACGTTATCCTTTCTGGCGTCACGGAAGCAGATGGACCATTGACGTCCTAATAGTAATAAGATTTGTAAGAGCACCTTTTACGTTGAACGTGATGGAGTTAACCAGAACCAAAGACAATATATAATAATCTGGTCGCACTCACTCTGGGTGCATTCCACGTAGGTTGAACGCAGTGAACACTATCTCGACACGCTGCCTGGGGCCGGCCACGAACGTGTATACGCACTGACGGGACTGACCCACTGGATTTGTGAACGTAGGTGCGTTGAATGTTCCGTTCTGCAGGCTGCCGGGCCGGCTCATGAACGTGCGGTCACACTCTGTAACAGGAACAAAAATAGAATCAACACTTCACCAAATAACAAACGCAAGGCAGGACTTCTATCTAAATGTACCTCGTATCACATCTGGGCTACCCGCATATTTGCAACAATGGATGGAAGATAGAATATTAAGAGTAAATGTTCCCGTACAAGTGTGGTGAAGGTGATAATGTGGAAAACAAATAAAGGAAAAATAACTCTCACACCCGGCCAAGATTCGGTCACCAGTAAACCAGACCAGATGAGATTAATGCCTTAGTCTGCGTGCCCACCGGTGTAATAAGTAGTACAGTACAATGTCACTTGATCGCAGTGGCAACACTGCGAATCGCGCCGGGTGCCACCATAAGAGGGGGTTATGCCAAAATGACTGTCTATATAAAAAAAAGTGAGCTCTTCAGCAAAAATTTATTATTAAAAAAATACCTACATATTCCAATAGTTAGTTATAACCACAAAAACATGTTTTTGTAAGTTCAACTTACATGTACTGTATCAATATCCCATAAGCCTAAAGTTCTATGCTAATTTACTTTTTGAACTTTCTAGTGTGCATGATCTTTGGTCAGAGTTGTCATTATTACCCAATAACAATTAATCATCGAATCACGTGATTTAGTCTGAACGCGCTGTTGTTTTCATTGTTGCTAGTATTTTTATAGTAGCCGAATTTGTCAAATTTTCTGGTGTTTTAGCTACAATATTATGTAACTAGTATTTGTGAATTTATATCAATAATTATTATTTTTAGAATGAAGTAGTGATTAAATAAAAAAAGAAGAAAATAAAAAAAGGGTTCCGCTCAGTTACTAATAATGTTGTAATTCATCACATTAAGAATTTCAAAACAAATTTGTTGTTAGTATTCATACAATCTAAGAAATATTACATTTAAGCAATTTACAACTATATTTATCACATAATATTCTATTATTAGAATTGTTAATAAATTTATATGAAGACAATGATTGATTATATAACTCTCTGATAAAAAAAAAGCTAAATAGAGAGTTTAAGGTGGGTATGTAGGGGACGAGAAAAAAAGTGAGTGTTTTTGCAGTGTTTTAAAGCAAAAATTTTTCTAGCCAAAATAAATAAAATATTTCATCAATTAAAAAAAATTTAAATTTTCTTCACGTGGTGTTATCAATAGTTGTTGAATATCTGTCATGTGCATAACGGTATTAGATGACAAACTTTTGAAATGAAGAGAACAAGTTGTCATTAAATTTCAGGACAACCATGACACATTATATTCAAGAAATGTTAAGGCCACCACGAGAAGAAAATTAAACTTTATGTTTGGATTGAAGCAATATTTGATTTATTTTGACCAACAACATGATTTGATTTAAAAACTGCAAAAACTCCTTCTCTCGCCTTGCTTGAATCCGGTAAATGCTATTTTCCTTGATACCGACACCAGTAGCATACGCAGGATTGCGAAGTAGGACAGGATCAAAGTGAGCATGGGGGGGAAGGGGGGGGGTGTAAACACACACTCTCCCAACCACCGGAGGCAAGTTTTTTTTACCAATATATACATATAGAAGCTTTTATGAAAGGTTTTTTTAATTGGTATTTGTTAACTTAATCATTTAGGCCTATATTTTTACTATTATAAACGTGATAATTTACTAAAATAATGTATAAATAGGCCTAAATTAAAGTTGGCTTAACCGTTACATAGGCATACTGTCATAAAAATCACCTATTATTTATAATAGGTAAATTTCTAGCCACTGTGCAACTCCTCGATGGAACCACGTGGTGTGAAATTGGGAGATTTGGAACCTACCGCAATCTTCAGGACTTAGACCACTTCCTAGACTGCAAGAACATCAATTATGACTACTATAGAGGATCTACACAAGGATGTTTAGCACTTGATGTTTTCTTTGGTCACAATGTTTAACTGGTCATACCCTCCTTCCCCATTTTATTTTATCTTTGGAGCTGCGTAGATATCGGGGCATCCACAAACTAAGGTAGGGAGGGGCTCGAGCCCCCTTCAACCCCCCTCCCCCCTCTGGGTATGCTACTGACCGAAACATGTTTATAAATATAACTTTAATCTTAGATTCAGTTATTTTTAAAATTAAGCCTTTTTTACTTTCTCTCGACACCCCGTAAAGAAAGTATTGTGATTGTCAAAAAAAATCTAACTCAAGATTTTGATAAATGTCGATGTTTCATGACACCCTGAAACAAAATAAATAGTACGGTACACCGCACGGACTTTCGTTCGCTTTTATCTTAAAATAGACATTTACTTAAAACTCTTTTAAGATTTGTGAAACGAAATAATAGGTCTGTAAATTGTTGAAACATCACACCAAAGATCATAAATTAATTAATATACACTGTTGCTCTATGGCGTTAGGAATTAGGAACATTGTTACAAATAAATGGTACGGAGCTCCGCACGAATTTTCTCGCCCTATTTTTTATAAATGGAGATATTTACTCGAAATTCTTAATATAATATATACTAGCAAGACCGAGAACAAATTGCGCTAGACATACGTAAAACATTTTTTATTCGTGGTTTTAAATTTCATAATTTTATTTTTAAAGAATTAACGTCTTCATTTGCATATTTGAATCAATACAAAATATCGATTTTGGGTTCCCAAGGGTTAACACTTCGTTTTAAAAATTTCACTTCCAGTTAAAATTTTCGTCATTTTACTAGGGGATATCTTATGGTTATTGCACTGCTATTAAATTTCTCTTTTATAAATTTTGACCAATTAAATAGGTAATTATTGACTAAAGAGTATAAAATGAGAGAGATAGAATCGTTATAGCCGATTTTGAGAAAATTGAATTTTTCTCTTTTCATCCTCTAGTAAACTGCTATTAATTTTAGGGTTAGACAGACACAGGCAGACGGCGTTGCAAAATCCACTTTTTAGGGTTGGGGGGGAAGAGGGGGGACGAGGAGGGTCATGAAACGTCGACATCCATCAACATGTCGGGCTAGATTTTTTTTACGGTCGTAATACTTTACCAAGTGTTAGCAAAGTTAAAGAAATATATATTTGTGTATAGCTTGAAAACTTTTGGTTTTATAAAAGAATATTTCAAGTAAAAGATGTTTATTATAAATAGATCCACATGTATGCAATGATAAGTAATTTCATATCTCAAAGACTTACAGGGATAAAATTAAAAATTAGAATTTACGTATCAGACCGGAACCCTTAAAGTCATTTTGATGAAAAGTTGAGGGTAGCTATTTGGTTTTTAATATTGATCAAAGCTTAGAAATGAAATTTAATCAAAATCGTTCGAGCCGATTTTGATCAAATCTATTTTTTCTCTTTTCACCCTTAAGGAAACTACCCTTAATTTTAGGGTCGGATATCCAATTCCAAAAATTCCTCGGGGTAAGCCTATGAAAACCCTATATACCAAGTTTTAGCCCAATCGGTAAAATAGTTTAGGCTCTAGCCCGAGGTACAGACTTAGAGATAGATAGACAGACAGACGGCATTGCGAAAACCACTTTTTAGGGTTCTGGGGGTCATGAGACGTCGACATCCATCAAAATCTCGAGTTCAATTTTTTTTGACGATCATAAAACTGCAAGGTAGCGAGAAAGTAAAAATATTGATATTGGGTCCCCGTGGGTCAACACTTTGTATTAAAATGTCGACTTCTGGTTTAAAATTTTCAACAATTTACTAGGGGTTGCACATCTATGGTTATTGCATTGCTATTAAATTCCCCATTTATAAATTTTGACCAATAAAATAGGTAAACATTGACTATTGAATCTAAAATGATAGAGATAGATCATTGTTGTACAAACATTTCTCTTAAGATGTTGATAGAGAAAGAACATACACTTTTTACTTTCTCTCTATCTTACAGGTAGAGAAAGTATGGTGATAGTCAAAAAATTCGAACTCGAGATTTTGATGAATTTTGAC
>CABFWO010001214.1:11640-42004 GCA_902155825.1 Timema genevievae
CACACACACACACACACACACACACACATATATATATATATATCACCACGACTCGTTTGGGTTTTACGCATATTCTGCACTAAATTACGCTATGGTTTGATTTAAAGGAAGAGTATCCGAATTTACGTGGAGGGTGAGTGGACAACCACTTTATTTGGTGAAAAAACCTCAGTACACCCGACAGGGATTCGAACCCAAACCTCCCCGTCATCGGCTCTTACAGTCTACAAAGAGTGACGCCATAGACCATTCGACCAACGAAGCGGATCAAAAGAACGTTTAAAGACATGTGAGGACTGTTTCAGTGGTTTTGAAGCTTCCCATAAGAAATAACGAAGGTTGAAGATATTTCCCTTCAACTAGGCGGCGACCTTAAGCGAAGTCGTGTGTATGGATGTAATAACGTGGGTAAATAGCCCCCGATAGAAGCGTATTAAATAGACCAACTAAACGTATCCTGTATTGATACACGGATGTCCTTCAAAAATTAAAAAAGAAAGTGATGTATGTACATTATTTACCTCGTAATACCTTGTCCCCTTTCTTTATAGCAGCCTCTTATCTTTTAAAAAATAAATAATAAAAACTACCCGAAATATCCCGGACTAGGTTTCTTGAGAAAGAAAAGAGGGTTTCCGCGTTGCGCGCAAAAAGGCCCACCGTGTACAAGAAGGTGGGGCCGGGACACCATTAAAAATTTAATAACACCTTCCCCCTCCCCTTAATCCACCATCACATACATACCTTCCTGGTTCGCCCCCCTCTTCAAAGACAGTTTGTCAAGATTTATTAGGAGGGAGGGGTAGGCTTGGAGGTGTTCCGACATGTAGATATATCCGGGAATTCAGGTGACAATGTTTTGGCTGTTGCTGAGAAGGCAACACAAGCAAACGATGGGCACAGTCCAATTTTCATACGAAGGGTCTTTCAGAAAATATAAACATGTTTATTTTGCGCCCAAAATCGATTACATTTTATTATTTTACTAGTGTTATTTAATATAGAGGTATCGGTAATATCTATCAAAAAGTGGCAGCTGCAGCTCACATGACTTGACGTATGAATACGTAAGAGTTGATCTAGTAGATTTCCTAGCTGTCAGATAAGGTCCTTCATATGAAAATTACAAAAAGCTTTGAACAAGTAATTTTAAAGTGTTAAAATTTGTTAAAGTAGTCCCTAAACCAAGGAATTTTTTTAGCACCACGTCTTATTCGAGTTATAGGGTTATACACTTATTAAAACACTACATTTTTATTCTTACACTACAGAAGTATGAAGCTTGCAATTTAAATAAAGAGAAAGCAAACGGAGCATGCATTTCATCTCATACTGTAAGTAGAGAGTGAGTTGTTAGGCTTACATATTATATTTCAACACACGGTGAAGATAGGGGATGAGTCGGTACATATATTTCAACACGCGGTGAAGATAGGGGCTGCATCGGTACAAATATTTCAACACACGCTGTAGGTAGTAAGTGTTGGTGCATATATTTTAACACACGCTGTAGGTAGTAAGTGTTGGTGCATATATTTACAACACACGCTGTAGGTAGTAAGTGTTGGGGCATATATTTCAACACACGCTGTAGGTAGTATGTGTGTCGGTACATATATTCCAGTACACGCTGTATTTAAGGGGTGCAGCACTTGTGATATTAGGGTGAAACAAGAACCTTATTATGTATAAGTGGGGCAGACCCAAGAGGAGGGGTTTCACCAACCCCTAAGGAGGTCTAAAAATAAGGGAGGATGGGAAAAGGGGGGAGGGGGGCACTACCCTTAGCTAATAAAGCTATACACACGTTCATTTGCCCTAAGGCCCCCAGGCTTTTCCGGTGTATTGAGGTAGGAAAGAGAAGGGAGAAGGAGTGGGTAAGAGGTGGGAGGGAATTGTCAAGGGAGGGAGGAGGTTAAAAAGGAGGTGGGAGGTTTAGAAGCTTGAAAAGGAAAGCGCTCGTTTCTGGCAGCCCGATTGTACAGGGAAGTATTTCCTATGAAGGCTAAGACTAGATATAGAGCTTTTATTTTTATTTTTAAGGGGTGCAGAATAGATATGCTGTAACACTAAATCAAATACTTGTAAAAAAACAATAGTAACATGTAAATAAAGAGCTTATCTCACCCCACGTATGTTAATTTAGGTAAGAATTACAGCTAGTGCCAGCTGTCGCATATTGGGTGGAATAACTTGAAGTCTTTTATCATAAAATAGTGGAATTGAGACGAGTGAAACTGTTTTAAGTTCCCTAGCCGTCCCCGAGTTCATCACACAGTTTCCTAGTCCCCGAGTCTACCACACAGTTCCTTAGTCCCTGGGTAAGTCCCCCATGAACCACTGGTTATCAACCTCTCTGGGGCGTCTGTGGGACCCTCCTCTGTCCATCACACAGTCCCCAAACACCTTGGTGAGATGTTTACACGACGAAGACTGACCTGTGAAATGTTGGTCATGCCAATACGTGATTAGGCCTACTCATAAGTGTGTACGTCACATAAATCTAGCACCCAATTGATTCCCTGTGAGGAGGAACGTTCAAACGATCTCAAAGAAAAGACGGAACAGGAACAAACACATCCGTCTCAATACCTCCAATAATAGAATGACCTACATCGACGCGGTTACGCGATACACCGTTACAACTAAAACATTTCCCAACGTAGATATATTTAACAATAAGGTGAAGTAAGCCACTCCATTGTTGCGTAATAATTTTCCAAGAAGGAGGGGGTCGAACCGTTACGTGGTAAGACGAGAGGAATAGAGAGGAACAAAAATAAATAATACCATCACGTAATATATAAACTACCCCTTGCGCTGCTATTACTAGGCTACTCTGCGTTCGTCATCTCGGGTGTATCTAAACATTAAATGGGGGTTCACTGGGGGGTATCAAAAGTAACTGCTGCTTTCAGACCTCCGACAAGTCTTGAAATGTGGTACACTCACGCTCGCAAAAAATTGGATCAGCTATTTAGTTTAAATTGGGAATTTGTCTTGACCGAGACTGTTAGTTGGACCTAGAAATGTGAGACGGAAAATGTTCTGTTTTGGAAAATTTTCAATTATTATTTCTGTAAAATAATTTCAACTGATCAAATTGGTGATGATGATAATAATATTAATAAAAATGAGTGGTAGTGAAGTAGTAGTAAAGAAACACTGCTTCGGTGGCCGTACGGTCTAACGCGTTACTTTCGCACTAGACCGGACTGCCGATGATAGGAAGATCGGGGTTTGATCCTGGTCGGGTGCATTGAGGGAGGTTTTCACTAAATGGTTTTCCCATTCTCACTCCACGCAAATGCGAGTGGAACTCCTCTAAATTCAAACTTCCTCATCCCTAACACATTAACGTAATTAGTACATAGGCGTATATTTCAAACAGGTAGTAAGACTCGACGCTAAAAAAAGGTAGTAAAGAAACAAATGAATGCGAGCCTTTGTAGACCTGTAATGGTCATAAATCATACTTCAATATTTGGGAAGTTATGCAAGCAGCACAGGTCACCTGGCAACATGAGACTGCTATAGTAAACCGAGTCAGCAAGCAAATGCTAGAGTTGAGTAGCCAAAAGGTACCTAAAAAAGTAACTTAACAATTTCTATCATTTTAACCGCTTACATTTCTATTTAAATATTGCACCTTACTATAATATTTATAATTACTTTAAAAAATTAAACATAAAGCCATAACCTCAACAAGCGATGCGATCCCATCCGAAATACGCTGCGAACCGGAGGTTGGGAACCTTTTTAGTATTTCCTAATAGTTTATTTCTACCACGACCAGACTATTTATTGTGATGAAACGAAGAACTACTAAGATAACTAAAAATAAAGAGTAAGGAAAGTGAATACTTTAGTTTCATTAGGCACTGTCTTGGAACTAGTTCCACCAGTTACCATCTTGAAATAGTTCCACCAGTACTATTTTAATAGTTCCACCTGTTAGTCTTGAGCTAGCTCCACAATTACTGCATTGTAATAGTTCCATCAGTTTCCAACTGGAAATATTTCCACCAGTTACCGCCTTGAAATATTTCCACCAGCTACTACTGTCCTAACTGTTTGAACTCAAATCGTTTGGAAAAGGTTGACTTCCAACGAAGAGGGTCAGGCGACTCGCGCCTGGGACCGACCATCTTACTACAGCAGATTCTAGAGCCGACAATCTGAAGCTCGATTGTTTGTTTTTTATCATATGGCATATTTAACAGGGAGAGATAATATAGTATTTAGTTCGGTCGCCTTTGTGTGTAGATTTATAGCCGCTCTGGTGGAACAGAACGTTGTCTACACGTCGTACCAGTGATGAGATGACGTGATAGTGATCATGAAGTTGTGGAGCCGGTAGTGATCTTAACCTAACTTAAGGATAGTTATCCAAACCCTGGTGACTGTTGTGATAATTCCCCTTACGGGCCCATGGTACCGGCCGGGAATCGAACCCGGGACCCCTAGGTTCGTAACGAGGTGTAATGAATGACCACTCTACCACGGGGCCGATTGGTAAGAGTCGGCAACACCGCGGTGACCTTGCCCGAATAACCACAGAGCGGCGGCGCATGCGGGCTCTCGTTCGTATGTGGTGCGTGGCGAGGCCTATCCCCCCGGGGGGCGAGACGAGGGGAATACTAGCCCGCAGGCACTGTGACGTCACCGAGCAGACAAACAAGAACTGGTAGGATTGCCACGCTCGACTCCGGGCCGGGGTTAGAGACCGACCGCGTGTACTGAGGAACTGTTTTTAAGATTATGTATAGGTTTTTTTCCCCCGGTGTCCAGACGAATGTTGGTGCAGGTACTTAAAATTCATCTTACTCAATCTTATTCTTGTCGAGTCCGCGATAGCCAGACAGTATCAGCACGGTAATATGTTGAGCAAAAAAAAAAAATAATAAAAAATTGCAGACACGGAGGTATAGTCCTATTTTCATAGGAAGTGCTTTTACTGACAGAGAAAAATGTTTTGATCTATTTTCACGCAGGCCTACTCATACGTCGTCACGTGATCTGCAGATGTCACTTTTTATATATATTATCAATACCTATAAAATAACGTTAATAATAAAGAATATGTTATCAGTGTCGGCCGTAAAAAGTTTGTATTTTTTTTTTGTATAAAGGCTCTTCCTTTAAAAAGTGGATTGTTACAAGTATCCTTTTCGGTACATTCAGGAATTGAACAGGCGTTCACTGATCATGCAGGATGTGGTGTAGTTATACTTCTGCGAGGAAAAAGGGGTAACATTTTCAGGACGCAGTGTATAGCCAGTTTTAGTTCGAGGCAAGAGGAGCTGATATTTTCAGGACGAGTTGTATAACTAGTCTTCCGTGAGGCAAAAAAGGAAACACTTTTAAGGACTTTAATACAACCTTACTTCATCAAGGTAAGAACGCTAATGTTTTCAGGACGCAGTGTATAGCCAGTTTTAACTCGAGTTAAGAGAAGTCAATATTTTCAGGACGCGTTGTAGCTCGTCTCCCTGGAGAGTTCAGGTCGTCTTCTTTACGGTCCGCAGTAAATATTTAATTCGCAGAAGATCCCAAGGGAAACGAGAGAGGGGAGGTGGGAAAGGGATCATTCCCCAAAGTAGCTCTGGAGGGGAAAGAAAGGGAAAGGAGGGGGAGGGAAAGGCATCTCTCCCACCCCCGCGTCCCTCTTCTCAGACTAGTCAATCTGCGAGCGGAAGCCAGAAAGCGAGCGACGGCCAACGAGGCTGGGAAAAGGACACACCGATAGGCAATTTCCCAAACTTCTCCTCCCGCAAGCAACCCACTGTAATTATCACTAGAGCCCAAATTTTCTTTATGTAGTCTTAACATTCAAAATATGTAACAAAATCAGTTAAAATATTTAGTTAAATATGAAATAATCTGAATATATATATATATTTTTTTATCACCGCGTTTTACTACCTGTTCCATTTCATCTCATAATCACCCCACCATTGCACATTAGCGTAAGTGCGTATAACCCGAACGGGTAGTAAGACGCGGTGTTAATAATAATAATAATAATAATAATAATAATACCTGTTCAGGTTATATGCCTATGTAATAATTGAGCTAATTTTAAGTCCAGGACAGACACAGCATTCAGTCCCCGGCCGTTAACTCATCACTGTGAAAGGGTGAATCCACATTTCCCCCAATGATACATTTTTCGGCCATGCCAGGAATCGAACCCGGTACCCTTTGCTCCGTAGGCAGACGCGCTACCGACTGAGCTAAGGCGTCGGACTAGGGAATATATTAATATGTGTCACATAGCCTATTCCCATCCACCACACATCGAGAAAAGTTTATCTAAACACTTAGTTTTAGAATTATTAAAGGTTCTCCTCAAAGATTTATTGGTGGTGGGGGACCCAATTAATGGCCTGCTTAGTCACCAGGTTTGAACCCAATCGATTTTTATTTCTGGCAACATTTATAGTCCATTGTTTACTCAACTCCTGTGCCTGAGGTTGACGTTTTTTATGAGAGCGTATCGTAAATGGACGTGGGCAAATTCGTAACCCCTCAGGTGTATTCCACAAAGTACGACAAAACAAGGAACGTAGGCTCAGAGGATGTATCGATGTAAGAGGGAACAATTTTTAACAATTTTTCTAACCAAATGGTTATGTTTGTTTTTGTTAAACTTTGTCACGTTTAATTGCATTTGCATCTTGTTGGATTGATTATTAAATTGGACAGTAAAATTCCTCCTAGCTCAGAAACTAATATTTTCTAGACCAACGTTTATATGTACTTTTCTTAATGTTTGGTGAATGGAAATAGGCCCTTAGAATGTTTGACAACAATTACAATACACCCTGTATAACAATGAATAAACCTTCTTTCTCCATGTTAGTAGGCTAATACATTTATATCTAATGAAACGAAATCTAATTTTATGGCTGCAAAATTTCTTAAGGGAGTTAGGGCCGCTTTTAGCGGTTTGCGTAACGTTAAGGCCGCACAGGTGACCGGGCCCCGTGATTTTTGGGGCCCCGCGCTTGTTTAGGTGACATAAGGGGGGAAAAAAAAACAAGCCGGGGTGGGAAATTTTTGCTTGCGCGCTCGTATTGTAAGCTCCCTGTTTAAGGCGATCTAGCAAATACTATCAGAGTGTAAAAACGTAATCATGTGGTTTGATTAATTGAACGAGTGAAGCAAGTTCTCAATTTTAAATTAACTTCGCTGATATGCATTTTGTCTGTCTGTCTATGGCGGTGGATATGTCTCACGATAACTTTTGAACGGATCAATCGATTTAATTCTTACTTTACACAGTTGTTATTTATACCTGTATAAATATCAATTTCGTTGGGGAAGAAAATAGAAAAAAAAAAAAAANGGGCTGGGGAGAAATAAACCCCTATAAGTAAAAAAAACTTTTGATTCTAGCATTCATTATTACAATGCATTTACCTTTCAGGAAGTATCCCTGATACCTTAAACGGATGAAAATTGGGTATACAGGTGCAAACTAATGTAGTGACATTAAACAAAAAAATAAGCATTTTAATAAAAAAAAATTTTGGAGGACGTGGGCGGGTGGGGGAGTAATAGGGGTTGAGGCGTTAACTTGGGGCCCCACAAACGAAGTTTACCCAGGGCCCTACGTATGCTAAGGGCGAACCTGAAGGGAGTAATAGAAAAATCCTTTTCTAAATTTACACACGTACAATTACTTTCTTAACGGTTTGTATCGCATTATTATTATTATTATTATTATTATTATTATTATTATTATTATTATTATTATTATTAAGCACCGCGTCTTACTACCCGTTTGGGTTATACGCACTGTATCGCATTAATTAGTCTGTTCTACACCACTTAAGTTTCACATTAATTAAAAATCTCAAACCAATGGCATTACTTGGAATTTTTGGAAAATTAGCTTTGTTGACAGCTGATGTTTTCGTGCTCCAAGCAAACTTGACTGTTAATATTCAAGACCTTAGTTTTGTTTAAAATTTTCACGGAGTCATACATCAATTATTTACTCACGCGAATAAAATATTTAGAGTTGTACTAAACTAAATCAACCATTATTATTTTAATTAAATAATAAGTTTGTGTTTTATTCAGATAAAATATGTATACTATCAACCATAACACTAAACACACGTGTCCAAACTGGTATGTTTTCAACCTGTGTAATAACTACAGTCAAATTTTCAGAAGAAGGCTCCTTTAGAAAATATAAAACATATTTCTTTGCGCTAAACAATGGTAGCAGTTACTTTTTTTTTCTTTACTCCAATTAAGGTTATGCACATATGCACTAATTACGCTAATTTGTTAGGGCTGAGGAAGACTGAATTTATAAGAAGTGTACCCACATTTGAGTGGAGTAAGAATGGAAAACCAACTAGGAAATATTATTATTATTATTATTAGCACCGCGTCTTACTACCCGTTCGGGTTATACGCACTTACGCTAATGTGTAATGGTAGGGTGATTGTGAGATGAAATGGAGGACCTACAGTTTAACGTGGAATCCGAACCACGGTGGAGGCCTGGCATTCCTCACATTCACAAGTTGTGATTAATACACGTCTTGTCAGAGGTGAAGGAAGGGTTTGATAATCAGATAAATCTGTGCCGGGACCGAGGATTGAACCCCGGACCCCTAGCCTAGCACAGAAGTCCGACACCTTACCCCTAGACCACCAGGTCACCTACAACTCGGAAATAACACACTCAGTGCACCCGACCGGGATTAGAACCCCGACCTCCCCGTCATTCATCGGTAGTACAAGTTATTAGTGGATGACGCCTTAAGCCATTCATCCACCGAAGCGGGTTTTTGATTTATTATTTCCAGCTTCGATGGCTGCATGGCCTAAGGCGCTACTCTCGCAATAGACTAGACCGCCGAAAACTAGGAGATCAAGGCTCGATACCGGTTGGGTGTACTGAGGTTGATTTTCCCTAAATGGTTGTCTACTATCTCTCCAAGCAAATGCGGGTACACTTCCTCTAAGATTCGACCTTCCTAATCCTTAACAAATTAGTGTAATTAAGCGCATATCCCGAACGGGTAGTGAGGCACGGTGTTAAAAAAATTATTAGTGTTATTTTATAGGTATTGATAATAAATAATAGGCCTATTCATCAAAAGTGATAGCTGCGGATCACTTGGCTTGACGTATGAATACATGAAAGTAGATGAGTAACTTTTCTAGCTATTAGATACGGCCCTTCCTGTGAAAAATTGTATGTAAACTAAGTTAGTTTGTAAGTCTTGAGACAATTTAATAAGTTTATAAAAATATATATTTTTTTATTTAAAAAATGAGCTGATACGAATGCAAAAATGTTATCATTTAAAAGTTAATTATTATTCTCACAATAAAATAAAAATAAAACTAATTGCGAGTGTAACAGCTCAAGTGGTAAAGCAGTCAAGTCAGTCAATTCAAAGTATTTTTCGAAATTCGGCCCAAACCCAAAATAGCCCACATATTACATTCTAATTTTACAGATTCTTGCGGATATCCCTAGCCTGACTGAAAGATTTTTTTTAAACACCGGCTGCAACCTTTTTATTTAAAAAAAAACTGTTATGAATGTAAAGTTACTCGTAACCATAAAACCTTTTATGTGTCATCGGGCGGAGACAAAAAGATAAAAATAAAAAGTATATATATTTGTGAAAAATACAAGTTACGTTTAAAAAAAAATCACTCCTTCGACAGATACTTTTTGTTCTGTTTATAAACATTTCCTAAACATCTGTCAACAACGTTACGCAATTTTGTTGTTGTTCTTAGAATCACAAAGGAATATAGTCATAATAGTAATAGTAATATAACTGTTGAACCAACGTGTAGTAGCTTGTCCACACCAAAATTCGACGTTTTCCCATTTGAATTAAAGTCTTAAAAGTGATCACTTACCCCTCCTCGACACCAAAATGTCACACTTCACTCGGTACTCACCTGAAATTAAAAAAAAAAACTCTATTAAAACACAAGCATTAAAAAAAAGTCTTGATAATTTTACCAAATTATGTAATCATATTTCACAACTTTATCATTACCTATACATAAATATTCATGACAAAAAACACACAAAAGTCACATTATTATTATTACTGCGTATTACTACCCGTTCGGGTTATACGCACTTACGCACTAATGTGTAATGATAGGGTGATCGTGAGATGAAATGGAGGACCTACAGTTTAACGTGGGATCCGAACCACGGTGGAGGCCTGGCATTCCACACATTCACAAGTTGTGATTAATACACGTCTTGTCAGAGTTGAAGGAAGGGTTTGTCAATCAGATAAATCTGTGCCGGGACCGAGGATTGAACCCCGGACCCCCAGCACAGAAGTTTGACACCTTACCCCTAGACCGCCAGGACACCAAAAGTCACATAATAGATTATGAAGTTTTTTATAACACAGAAGAGGAAGAGGACTACAAACATCCCATCAGCCACCAACAAAACTTCCTAAGGTGCTAAAAAATAAAAAATAAAATATAGTTGATGTTAATTTTAGTTCAAAATGTAATAAACTAGTTTTTTTAGTTTGTGACTATTTTCTCACTACCAATTTATTTATGCTTTCCAGGTTTTCCAGAAGGAATTACAATTTTTGTAGGCAGCACTGATTGAAGAAAAGCGTGGTAAGATTCCATTTTTCATCAAACCGACCAAGTAGTGTGAAGTCATGTAACTTATAATTAGAACAGGATGATTTAAAATTGACGGGGAAATATATCTTCTGTCGCTTCACAAATCACAACTCTTGATTAAGGGGTAATAAAGACATGTTTGAATCAGCGAGCTTAATTTTTCAGTCGACTTTTTCATAAATTCAAAGAATTACTGTTGTAATGTCCCATATTTTTACGAGGTTTTGCAAAATTCCCCGTGTTTTCCCGGTTCTATCCAGACACAAAAGAGATGCATGTGTTCTCACTATTTTCCTTTCCTATTTTTCTGTTTGTTTGTTTAGCATCATTTCTTACTTTCCGTTAGATATATAAGCTTATGTACTATTTGCGTTAACGGTTTTTAAGGATTAGGAAAGCTATATATAGAGGAAGTGTTGGACAGAAAAAATATGTTTGTATTTTCAAAATCTTTTCAACCACCAGATCCTACTTTCTAGATATGATTTATGTTATTACTCAGTGAATGTATGAACGCCCTTTTGACAAGGTTATCGATTTCAATTAAAAACAGTTGTTGAGGTACCTTAACAAAGCCATTGGTATCGAGCTGTTTATTTAAGAAATATCACAAAAGTCTGACTTGTCAATGTCAATAATCATTATTTAAACTCCTTCACACTCCAGTATCTTCATCTCTTTTTTTTTACCATAAAACTTACTAAGCACCTTGTTTTCGAAAACTCTTAACATCTTCTTGTCATGTAAAAAGACCACGTTTCATAGAGAATAACCGGTTATATTTATGGTTTTGTATATTCTGAGTTTTACATTTCTTAAAAGCAGGTGAGCTGTCAAAGACTTACTGGACCGAGTAATAGAAAGCATTTCCCATATTTTTTTAATCGACACGTTCTATAAATAGTGAATTATGTCAAGGTGGGGTAAAAAGTGGGGCAGATTATAAAAAAAATCAAATGGGGTAAAAAATTGCAGTTAAAATGGATCGTCGGTCTGATTACATCACATATATTCAATGACCTATGTTAAAAGTTGAGGTATTTTCAGTAACGCCGGGACTTGAGGTCTTTATAGTGTACCTGTACGCTCGGAGGAGTCCAGAGATTTGGACAAGGAGAAAAATAGACTTAGCAGGTTTGGGTGTCCTAGATTCACGTTAGCTTCCATCTATTTTACAGGTGTGCCGCGGGAGTTTGGGGGTAGGTAAATAATAACTTTTTTCTGTAGGAATCACAATACATCTTTTAAAACCGCAATCAACATTATTTACTAAAATAAAAATAAAAATATAATTTTAACTACCATACTTTTAAACACAATTTTAGTTTTAGTTTTTTTAATTACTATATTTCCACTTAAAAACTGATAGTGTGGCTTGAAAACTTAGCACCTGGTTCAGTGTTCCGTGAGTTGCTTCCATGTGACTCCCGGTTCAATCGTAATCATATATTTGGATTTCCCGGTTAATCGGTTTTTAGATACGATCTTTAATCGAGTGAAATAATAGTTTCTTAACTTTCAACAAATAAGATTCATGGACGTCGAGTTATTTTATGGCGAGGCACTATTTGAAACATCGTGTCAATTACAACAAAGAACTTTAGTTCTGAATTATTATTTTTTTTAGTGAAATTACTGTTGTATCTGTTGAAATACACTTCTGTGAAGATCGCTACTTTGTAAGATTCACACACTTTACATTTATCTATAATCGTGAGGTCCCAAGCGCTTGTAACCCAGACCTTTCTCCCCTAGCGAGCAACAGTTTGCCAGCACGAACATAGGCCCGAAGTGATCAACACGCCCCCTTTATAATGACTTAATGAAAAAGGAGGAGGGAAAAAAATAGGAGTTTCCGGTCGTAAAAATCCCGGTTAATTTCTTCTCCCCCGACGAGTAACGTGGTATCGACCCCTGCCCCAAGAGACCAGGAAAGGGGGGCGGGGGATATATAGTGAGAAACCCCCCTCCCCCTTTTCCACTCTTGTGTTCAGGATCATCTGATGGTCGCGTCAGCTGCACAACTCTTTCAGGACAGTTCGTTACCGGCGCTGACGAAAATACAAACAATAGGGACGGTAATTTTTCCCAATATATAAATATATTTATATTTTTTTTTAGCACCGCGTCTTACTACCCGTTCGGTTTATACGCTTAAGTACTAATTACACTAATGGATTA
Organism: Timema genevievae; assembly: GCA_902155825.1. Lineage (NCBI taxonomy): Eukaryota > Metazoa > Arthropoda > Insecta > Phasmatodea > Timematidae > Timema > Timema genevievae. The sequence goes on from CABFWO010001214.1 coordinate 24,475, forward strand.
GGAAATGGGAAGGTTGAATTTAGAGGAAGTGAACCCGCATTTGCGTGGAGGGAGAGTGGAAAACCATTTAGGAAAAACCACCCCCAGTTCACCCGACCGAGATTCGAACCTCGATCTACCCATCCTCGGTGGTCTGACTCAACACGACTGGCGCGTTAGCCAACTACGCCACCGAGGCGGGTATAGATATATTTATCATTTTGATATATCGGAAAGTTTAAATCGAATACTACGATACATCGATCAAATCATATCGATATATCGGTTGTTTCCTATATGAATTGCTAAAAGCAGAAAGGAAACTTGTCCGAAAACCTAAATTTTTCATAAGAAACAAAAAAAAATTACTTTGCATTCCAGGACTATGAAGTCATGAAAGATTTAATTTTAAGTAGAAAATAGTTTTTTACTTAAAATTAAATCTTTCTTTACTCCAATATTGCATCACTCCTTACTAAAAGTATGAACATTAGCAAAACAATAAACAAATCCAGGACTTGTTTTTTTATCTGCGGTAAGCGTAATTTTTAAATTGACGTCACACAATATTATTTAAAAACACATGTTTCCTTTGGGCATTAAATGATGCGTACGTCTATGGAGGCTTTGAATTTGTAAATAATTCATTTTATATAATATCTTATGGACATGTTTCAATTCTGCAGTTAGCAATTTATAATATTAAATGGCGTTGTTTTGGGTGAAGTGGAACGGCGGTATTAAGGTGGGAATGTGGGAAACGTGAGTAAAGGTAGGCGTTGTTGCAGTTTTTTTATAGCAAAACACCCGCCTCGGTGGCGTAGTTGGCTAACGCGCCAGTCTTTGTCGAGCTAGACCACCGATGACGGGGAGATCGAGGTACGAATCTCGGTCGGGTGAACTGGGGGTGGCTTTTCCTAAATGGTTTTCCACTCTCCCTTCAAGAAAATGCGGGTTCACTTCCTCTAAATATTCAACCTTCCCAATTTCTAATCCATGAGTGTAATTAGTACTTAGGCGTATAACCCGAACGGGTAGTAAGACGAGGTTCTAAATAAATAATAATAATAATAATAATATAGTAAAACATTTTTGGTCAAAGAACATCAAATATATTTCAATACAAACATAGAGTTTAATTCACACACACACACACACATATATATATATAATATATATAAAAGAGTTGTCAATTTTTTTATATATATAATATATATATATAAAAGAGTTGTCAATTTTTTTAACAATACTTTCTTAAAGAAATCTGTATAGTTGGCCTTTTTACGAATAATGGAAAGATAAAAGAATATTAATCAAACTATTTTGTCTCTTGTTTAGTGGTCGGGAATGGAATGTTAGTTAATTAAAAAGTATTATAGTCACACTTTTATCGTCTTATAATTGGCCACCATGAATATATTATTTAATATTTTAATAATGTGAAAACGCCCAAAAAAGAATATCAGATTATTTGTTGTGAAAATTTCTACTGTAAAATGTGACAGATGCTCAACATAAGCTTTCAGATCATATGGTTTGACGTATGATTACAAGAAAGTTCATCTGGTAACTTTTTCTTGTTGAACAGAGTAAACCAGCCATTTGAGAAACCACCAATATTAGAACGTTAGAAAAGAAAAAAAAGAAAAATTTCAGCGTAGCTTCCTAAAAAAAAAAAAAAAACGCAGAGAAACACACAATCTAAATTTTAGCACAAAACGTAGACGCAATAATTATATAGATGATGTTTAAAACTCAGAGAAGAAAATTAAAATCATGTTACTAAATCAAGGTGTGGTAGATAAAAAGTAATCATTTTATTTGTAGGATTGGTATTACTGCGACTATGTAACATGTTACTCACTACTGTAACAACTCAGTTGTGTGTTTAAATAACATGACGTGTAAAAAGTTGTCCCTCGAGCATTTCCTCTTTTTTTTAGAATCTAGATTATTACGCAACTCTTTTATCTGCACATTCATAACGGCGTATAATTTTGAAGTATCGGTATTAAACTATGAAAAAATTTCCTAAGTTTTTTAAAACACAATAGGAGCAAAATCACGGCTAAGTTTAATATTATCTATTATTAGCACCGTGTCATACTACCCGTTCGGGTTATACGCACTTACGCTAATGTGTAATGGTAGGGTGATTGTGAGATGAAATGGAGGACCTACAGTTTAACGTGGGATCCGAACCACGGTGGAGGCCTGGCATTCCACACATTCACAAGTTGTGATTAATACACGTCTCGTCAGAGGTGAAGGAAGGGTTTGGCATTCAGATAAATCTGTGCCGGGACCGAGGATTGAACCCCGGACCCCCCAGCACAGAAGTCTGACACCTTACCCCTACACAGCCAGGTCACCTATGTACTTATTACATTACGCACATGTGTTAGGGATGAAGAAGGTTGAATTTAGAAGTGTATCCGCATTTGCATAGCGGCGGGGGAGAGAGAGAGAGTGGAAAACCATTTAGGAAAACACATCCTCAGTACACCCGACCGGGATTCAAGCCTGGATCTCATCATAAGTAGTTCGGTCTATTGCAATAGTCACGCCTTAGAGCATCCGACCACCGAACGGGTAGTATATTTTAATGTAATTACGAAGAGGAACGTCTGGAACATGACCAATAATGTAAGAAACGGGCACGGTTAGTTTTCTGTGAATATTATAGTGTCAATTAGAATTTAGAAAGTTTTCTCAGCGAACTTTCTACTAGCTATGTTAAAATACACACACAGGGCAAAGTCAGTGTAGGTCCTACGCGCGAAGAGCCCTCCAAGGTAATAATAATAATAATAATGTTATACCGGTATCTGCGCGCAAGAGAGCGTTGAAGAAGTGAAGGAAGTTGCAGAGGGAGCGGTCGCCATGAAACTTTAATGTGTCTGAGCGGGCGTCTTTGGGTGGGGGGACTAAGAGACGGAGGGTGGGGCCGAGAGGAGGAGAGGCAGGGATCGATGTTCGGATCACCCGTAATAAAAATCATATCAGCCAAGTCTACCCTTTGTTTTGTTCGACGAACCCCCTCTCTTGCACCCTTACAAGAGCCAACAGCCACCGTGATTGTATTCCGTCCTCGTGGGTCATGGAATAAGTACAGTATCGAACCTTTCCTGATGTCAGTTTCCAAAGATCAGTCGGTTTCCCCGCGGCGAGATAAAATCACAAACACGTAGAAAGAATCACTTTCGGAATCTTGCGCAGTCATTCTAAGGCAAGGTACTTGGTTCCACCAATCCTCACATCATGGGGGTAGGGAACTTTGTGATAGACCCTGAAGGGTCCCACAAACGTCCCAAATCTCTGTTCGAGTAAGAGACATTGAATGACAGTAGTTCACGATCGACTTTTATCTTCAGAACTATCTCGTTGACGCTGAAGGGTCCCAAAACGTCCCATATCCCGGCTAGGATAAGCGAGACATTGAATGACAGTAGTCCATGGGAAGCTCTCACCCAGTCCCTCTTTGGGGTGATAAGCGAGACATTGAATGACAGTAGTCCATGGGAAGCTCTCACCCAGCCCTTCTTTGGGGTGATAAGCGAGACGGTGAGTGACAGTAGTCCGTGGGAAGCTCTCACCCAGACCTTCTTTGGGGTGATAAGCGAGACGGTGAGTGACAGTAGTCCATGGGAAGCTCTCACCCAGCCCTTCTTTGGGATGATAAGCGAGACGGTGAGTGACAGTAGTCCATGGGAGGCTCTCACCCAGTCCCTCTTTAGGTTAAAATACCAGTGTGAATTATTGTCAGTATATTATTCAGTTTGTTTTTGTGCTTCCCTTCTGGAAGCATTTGGACATGCATTCGGGACTTGAACTCGAAGGCCATTCAAACGACGGGTTACTCCTACAAAGCTCCAAAAACAGACCAGAAAGTTAGGGGCGATTGCCTAGGGACGAAACAGTCGACGGTTTGGCCGCCGTCCATTGTGGTCGAACGTCACTTCCTCTCAGCAGAATGTAGCCTGCCATCCAAATTCCGAAGGGTCAATCACTTGAAAAATATGACGCGGGCCTTAACTATTTTCATGATAATCTTCGGTAATCATTTAACACGCTTGGAAATCTTTCAGGATATATTTTTGAGCATTTCGAGGTAGTTTAAAACTTGTAAGCTTTCGGGAATTTTAAAGACTTTTTTGGTATCTTACTAAGCTTTCTGTAATTTTTAGAAAAACTACTACAAAAATATATTTTAAAAAAAGCATGTGTTCTGATGGTCAAAAATCTGGATGTACACCATTTTGTGATCGTTAAAATAAGAACTATAAAAAAAACTTCATGACATAAGCCCGCAACCTACCGAGAGGCCACCGCTGTTAGCAATGATAGTGCCAACATTTGAGGATATAGGGTGTCATGTGGTCAGCATAACAAACCCTCCGGCCGTTAATCTCAGTTTTCTAGACCGGAGCTGCTACCTATCTATTCCGGTAGCTCTTCATTTGTATTCACAAGGTCTGGGTTTGACCCCGTTACAGAACCAAATGATTCACAGAAAAAAACTGAAAGCGCCGGGGATCGAACCCGGGACCTTTGGAAATTCACTTTATTTCATTACTATGATAAGAGAACATCGGATAGAAATAGGACACCGGCTGTCAAATTACAAGGTGGATTCAACGTTTATCAAAACAAATATTGGTAAATTCAAAAGTGAGGACAATATTTACGCTTATTATGATTCTTTTCAAATTTTTGTTATGTGTAGACATAGTTTTCTTCCCGGAAACACTTGGCTGGCTCTCGAGCGGATGAGGAATGGAGTGCTCCACACACTCCTACTGAGCGTACAGTAAGATTAAAAGTAATACAGAGTGTACAGTAAGGCGAGAAAGTAGCTTACTACTAATGTACTCCAAGATGAGAACGGGCTAATGAATATAAAGTAAGATGAGAAAATACTACAGTGTGTACAGTACGATGAGAAAGTACTAAAGAGTGTACAGTAAGATGAGAAAATACTACAGTTTGTACAATACGACGAGAAAATACTACAGTTTGTACAGTACGACGAGAAAGTACTACAGAGTGTACAGTACGATAAGAAAGTACTACAGAGTGTACAGTAAGATGAGAAAGTACTATTGAATGTAGGCCTACAGTATTATGAAAAAGTGCTATTGAATGTACAGTAAGATACAAAAGTACTATTAATGTACTCCAAGATAAGATAAGAACGAGCTGATGAATATGAAGTAAGATGAGAAAGTAATAATTATCGTACAGTAAAATGAGAAGGTTCTATTAAATATACAGTCTGACGAGAAAATAATCACACTCGAGAAAGTTTTAACTCAGTGTTGTAGATATGTCCACCCCGTTTTTCACTAATCAAAACGGCGATTACTAACGTCATCAAGTTTAATTAATCTACTATTGTAGTTGATTCTGTTTTTGCTGCTGACTGTCCTTGAGGCTGTATGTACAAGTACTAGAGTAGTGAACACCTGTGTCAACATCGGGACACTCATCAGCTCGTATCATCCACAACGACTGGAAAACACTTCTTAGTTCAGACGACCGAGCCAACAAGTTGATTAACAATCCTATTACCTCACAAGACATGTTGCCATGTAAACCCAAACGGTAGTTTTTAAAAATACTTGTATTTGACGTGTCTTACATAAGAAAATGCCAAAAGAAGGGTTAGCTCAGAGTAGCTCCCATTTCTGACGTTGAACTGAAAGGTTGGGGGTTCAACGACATCCAAATCAGGGTTGACATTATTTTCTTACTACCTACAGTAGCCCCATGGCTTCTTTGGTGCTGAATGACAGCTGACAGCTGATGGCTTTGAAAAGTTACCAGACAAATTATGTATCCCTACGCCGAACCATATGATCTGCAAAAAACATATGTTTAGCAGCTGTCACTTCTGACAGTCAAAATTTAGGTAATACCTAAATTTTGACTGTCAGAAGTCAGCTGTGAGCTGTCAGTCAGCACCAAAGAAGCCACGGGGCTACTGTACATTCTCTGTGTTCTCCAGGTTTTCCAAGCGGACTAGACTGAAGAAAAGAGTAATACAATTTCATTTTTCATCAAATTGACTAATTGTGAAGTCATGTAACTTATATTTAAAACAGGATGAGTTAAGATTGACGGGGAAATACATCATCTGTCACTTCACAGCCCTTGTATAAGAGCGCATCACATTCCAATCAACTCTGTGATACAGTCGGCTAGAAATAGTAAATCTACACCAACACTATTGCACATGAATCATTTCTAATTAAAGATTAATGGAAATAAAGAGTTAATATAAGTTACTAATACAGAACATTGTTGAAATATTAAGTTATATTTGTATAAAAGATGCATTGAAAAGGCCGTTTTCGACCATTTTAGAATGGCTTTACAGATTAGCATTGTGCACAAATCTTCATTCTGTCATAATAGGGAGATATCGTAGTTATTAACAAGAAACCATGTCGCTTTGTCCTCCATCGTCACCGCGGAAAGTTTCGAGTAATCATTCAAAATACGAATGCACTGCACACATTTATGGTATATCGTAGGTGTTTTCTTTCCCCTTTAACTTTCATACCTCGCGCGCGCACACACACAAACGAGCCGGGAGCCGAGGTGGGCCTGCTTTTATGAACGCTCTTAAGGGGTGGTAAGACATGTTTGAGCTTAATTCTTCAGTTCATTTTTCGTCTATCCACGGTGCTAAAAATTTAAGCTTTCAGCCCCAAATTAACAAATATTAAATTTTTTTTTGTATATTTTGCAAAATTTAAAGTATTTTTCCGTTTTTTTTCCAGAAACAAAAAAAATTACCTATTTTCACGTTTTTCTCTTGAACTAATTTTATATTTTTCACGAGCCGGTAGGCCACAAGTGGCCCGTGGGTCGAAAACCCCTGGTCTGCACGTTTTCAGGTGCATACTCTCCTTTTGAACAAGTGATGAAGAAGTGTCACTCGATCAAGGCTTGCATTACTTAAAAGTAATTAAATAAGCAACTTAATTACATGTAAATTGTGGTTCTGAGATAGGTTCATTTACATTTGAGTCTACCATCTTCCAAATGGACATTTAGAGCACCTTTCAGAAAACACAAATATATATTTTTGTGGTCTACAGTGATTACATTTTACTGTATTATTAGTGTTTTATATAGTTATTAATAATTGCTGCAGATCACATGACTAGACGTGAACGTAGGACCTAGTAACTTTTTCTAGCTCTCCCTTCGTAAGAAAAATGGGGTATAAATTTAGCAAGAATAAACAAGTCTGGGACTTGGTTAGAATCTGCAGGGGTTTCTCTTGATTAAATATAAAAGAAGGCCTGCTGTAGCACTTGAAGACGTTCACGAATCCCTCGTTATTTAAATAGTTTATTATTTTAAAACATGGATCACGCCATATTGGAGGCGAAAGGTATCAATATGTTTCTATAGAATTACAAACCTTACATTTTAAGTTTTATATAAACATATAAATTGTAAAATAAGTAAATGAGTTCCTCTTCAACGACGTTTTAACGGGAATGGTTAACACTGAGATACCTTAATATAACCTCTCTCAAAATAATAGTGGATTGTTTTGATGGTTTTGAATCTGCCATTTACATCAGGAATACCGCTGTGTGGTTGTTTGAAGGTGTGATCCTTTAAAGTAGAAAACAACCCAATTTTCATAGGAATAACCTTATCTGGCAGCTAGAAAAAAATTACTAGCTCCCTTTTCACGTATCTGTATGTCAAGTTATCTTATCTGCAACTGTAATTTTTGATATAAATACCTATGAAATAACACTAATATAGAAAAAAATATATAAATGTTGTCCGACACTTTAGTTCAGTCGGTAGCGTGCCTGTCTACTGAGCTAGGAGTACCGGGATCGAATCCCAGCATGGCAAAAAAATGTATCATTAGTGAAATGTAGGTTTAACCCTTCACAGTGATGAGTTAACGACCGGGAGCTGGATATTGTGTCTGTTCTAAATTTAAGTTAGTTCATAAATCTTGTGCTAATATTTATCAATCGGTTCAGAAAGTCCACGTTAAACGAGTTAAATAAATGAAAACGTTATCTATGTTGGACGCAAAACAAATATGTTAGTATTTTCCGAAAGCCCTCCTTATGATTGTGTGATTGTGAGTATAGTATTGGCACAAAGGGTAAATTAAACTCTAGAAGGGCTCCACTGGCCCCAAGTTGCCCGTTTCTGTCAACACGACGCTGCAGACCGGAAACAAAGCGACCACAAAGATCCCGAACACATCTTCCAAGTGGGAGGAAAGAAAACACTTATAGTTGTCTCACTTAAAACGGCCCCGAGTTCTGTCAGCGGTGTCCTAAAAAACAAGTGCACGCTTCAGACACAGAAAAAAAAACAAGTCTTGAGGAGAGATTATCAGAGCAATGAAATCGTACGAGAAGTTTCTAGAAGTATGTTATGGACCATAATTTAAAATAACAGTTATAAAGATTATTGTGGAAACAGAACGCTTTCATTTTTCCAAAAATTAATGACTATAGTGGAGAGTGAATATGGTTATATAATGATGAATTACATGCCCTGTTGGCCGGCAAACCTAGTGAGAATACCTGGCTGCAGATGGGAGGATAACATTATAATGGACCTGAAAGAAATAGGGCGTAATGAGGTGGACTGGATAGAACTAGCTCAATATAGGAATAGGGCGTAATGAGGTGGACTGGATAGTACTAGCTAAAGATAGGGATAGGGTGTAATGAGATGGACTAGATAGAACTAGCTCAATATAGGGATAGGGCGTAATGAGGTGGACTGAATATAAATAGCTCAATATAGGGATAGGGCGTAATGAGGTGGACTGGATATTACTAGCTAAAGATAGGGATAGGGTGTAATGAGGTGGACTGGATAGAACTAGCTCAATATAGGAATAGGGTGTAATGAGGTGGACTGGACACAACTAGCTCAAGATAGGGATAGGGTATAATGAGGTGGACTGGATATTACTAGCTCAAGATAGGGATAGGGTGTAATGAACTAGCACCACCACGTTAACACCACTCCTATGGCGAATGGATTGTACCTGGTCTGTGCTGACATTTATCACACAATTAAAATGCTCATTGGTAATACTTGATCATAGGGAGTTTTTATTTAGATTATAGAAAATATCTGTTCACTTATTTAGGTGAATCCAAAAATTAACCAGCATTTTTCGAGGAAAATCTCGAATGTTTGTGGATTTGTCAGAATCAAGAGGATTGTAAAATATACATACGTATTCGCTACACTGTAATTCTCTTGTATTTGGATTACACTGCAGGCAAGGCCGTAGCCAGCCAATAATTTCAGGGGGGGTTTGGTGGGCACAATCCCCAATTGCCGGAGGCTAGAAAAAATTCTAAATGATTAACAGTTCTAGAATATATCTGAAGTGTTTTTTTTTATGGTAGCACAGCCCCCTAACCGCCGGAAGCTAGGGGGAATTATAAATATTTAAACACCTCTAGAAGCTATCTGAAGTGATTTTTATGGTAGCAGAACCCCCCTCTGACTACGGCCTTGACTGCAGGTATATCATCTCAAGTTGAAGTTATCTCGTTGATTTGTATTGAATAAAAACCGTATATACTTCCGTAAGATTATGTATTTTAATTCTGGTACTTTTAGCACTAATTTTGTTTTCGTGGATAGATAACTAAGCCTTCCAGGCCGCAATTTGCCCAGGGATGGTTTTAACGGTCGATGTACGCTTTTTGTCCCTTGGTATGGAGAAAATAAAATGTGTTAAATACATCATTCTGATGTTCAATTCAAAAATAAAACTAATATAGTAATACGCAAAACATACTAGTATTATTTTTAATCGTTTACTTCCAATTATTTCAGTTAATTAATTATTTTTGTAATTATAAATTAAGTCAATAATAAATAAATGAAAATGTTACCTGTTAAAATTGTATATGTATGTAAAAAGTAGCTTCACCACATGTATATTTGTGTGTGTGTGTGTGTGTGTGTGTGAAGCTCACATTATTTGATTGTATTAATTAGTTAATTTACGAACTGGAAAACAGTATTAGAGGAGTGTGGGATCAACAGCTGATCTATTAAAATTGTTTAAATTTAATTAGTACCCGCTTCGATAGCCACGTAGTCTAACGCACTACTCTAAGTAAACTGAACTGCCGATCAAGGTTCAAATCTCGGTCTGGTTTTTCCACTTCCCTCTACGCAAATGCGGATACACTTATAAATTAAGTTTTCTTCGTTCCTATCTCATTAGTGTAATGAAAATGTCCGTTTTTGTTTTTCTGTTTCCCAGGCGTTGCGTTGAGAGTTTGTTCGACTCCGTATATAGTTCGCGAGATGCTCTACTGAGCAGCACTGGTCGATCCAAGACTCGAACAAGGAGCCTAAGGGGTTAGTGAGAACACCCCCGGCCGAGATTGAATTCCCCTGCCTCCTAATTGGCTCTGTCAGTCAAACAAATCGTTCCGAGGATCCTTGGTTGTACCGGCTAAGGGCGGGTGGGAGGGGGGGGGGTATATACACTACCACTGTCAAGTTTAAGAAAAATAGTACAGTGGAATTTTTGTTTAGAGAAAACATTTTTTTTTCTTTTTGATTCCAACTGTGTTAAAAAAAAATTATCCAACAGGTGGCAACACTGTACCTTTCTTTTGCCTCACAAGACCCTCAACCAAACGAAATCAAAATCTTAAAAAAAATAAAAAATAAATAAAACGTACATCACAACAAAAAACGCGAGACACCACAAAACAAAATTATGTAAATAGTTTTTACAATATTTCAGTGGAGAGCAAGAGAGATATTTTTTTTATCAAACAATATGTCAAGGAACAAAAGGAGAAGGGAGGGGGGGGGGATACATTTGAGTGAAAAATCTGTTTGACAATAGTAACCTCCCCCCTTCCCAAGATGACTGCTGCCACGCGACGCGGAGGGAGGACAGGACTGTAATGAGACAGTTAAAGAAAACCCCGAAGGCTTGGGGAAAGAAAAGGTGGGAGGTGGGGGGACTTAGACTATCTTACTCTACAAGGTCCCGGCGCCGGAACAGCCATTTTTCAATCAGAGAACAAGTCGCCCTAGACCAAGGATGGGCAAACTACGGTCCACGGGTGTGTTCATCCAGCCCGCGGGATAGATCATTTAAATGTGTTGAGTTGTGAAACTGGCTTTTATTTTTAAACACAACAAAACCGTAATTTTTATAAAACCATTCCTAACTCGGCAAATCAGGCCTAAAATTATATGTAAATGTTTGCATCGTCATATTCACGTGGACAAGTGTTGTCAAGCCGTGAGACTGATGAATGATGACTATCTGTCTTCTCACAGTCTCTCATCTCATATTCCATCAATATAGATCTTCTGAACGAACTCACAAACATACAGTCTCACTAAGTTATCAATTAGTGTTTTACATTCTCAATGTATTTAAAATTAGTCATGTCAGTCTATTACGTATGTTTATAATACATTTTTATTAGTTTTAAAGAAAAGATAATTATTAAAAGTATTTAGTTCCCAATTTTTTTTTAAAAAATTTGTCCCTCTTGTAAGTAGTTTTGCACATCCCTGCCCTAGAGGCTTAGCTTCCTGCCACCGACACAAACAAACAAACAAACAAACAAATAAACAAATACGAGGGAAGTTAAAACGTCAAGAGAAGGGGGGCGAGCACTGAATGACGGATTAGCCAATTCGATGGCGCTATAAGGGGCATCCTATCCTCGCCAGGGATGGTACACTCCGTTCACGGTGAAAGATTAACTTGGGAGTGTAGGCGGCAAGAGAAAAAGCTCAGTTTTTATAGCAACACATTTTTTATTTATTTTATATAAAATAGTTTTCCAGTAGAAATGTAAAGTGTAATTTTCTTCACCTAGTGATATCAAAAGTTGTTGAATATCTATCATGACAATAGCGGTATTAGATGACAAACTTTTTAAATGAACAGAAAAAGTTGTCATTAAATATCAGAACATCCTTGACATGATAAGACTATACTATGGCCTTTATCGTATTAGCTGCGCCATAGTGAAAATAATCAAGGTAAGTTTGACACCTTTAAAGGCAAACTAAGTGTATGTTGAGATCTCACTCGATACAGTCCAATTTTACTGATTAAAATCCGTAAAGGTATGCGAGTAGACATTTTCCCGTTTCAAGTCGAGTTCTAATGAAAACATCCTAGTTTTATTCTATTCCTGGTAATATAGAGATATTTGTGCCACAAATATTCCAAGTTGAATTTATGTAATAGATCTATGCACAAACCATAAATATAAATATACATTTTTAGGAATGATACATTTTTTTGTGACAAAAAGTATGATCCTAAAAATTCAACATTCCAAAGTTAGGGATGATGAAGGTTGAATTTAAAGGAAGTGTACACGCATTTGCATGAATGTAGAGTGGAAAATCATTTTGTAAAAACCACCCTCAATACACCCGGACGTAATTTGAACCCCGATATCCCTGTCATCGGCAGTCTAATCTATCATAAGAGTGACACCTTAGACCATGCGGTCACCGAATCAGGTGAATACTAAAACTCGACTCGAATCAAATTTTCGAGTACTCACACACCCTACTACTTATTTGGCAGCTAGAAAGATTACTAGATCTACTTTCACGTATCCATACGTCAAGTCATGTGATCTACATCTCTCCTGTCACCTTGATATAGGATTAGCAATACCTTAAAAATAACACTAATGCTATAGTAAATGTTATAAATGTTGACGGCTAGAAAAAGAGTTATTCTGCAGAGGTATGTACGCTTGGTGTGTAACGGCCTCAAGCATTTTGTACCACAAATCAAACGGAAGGTAAACTCCGTTATCAAGGTTACCTTGACGGGTAACGCTATGGTCGAGCTCGGTTGGGCAATGTTGTAATCTATCAAGGTAAGTCCGCGACCGTAAACGGAGAGTTTACACTTCGCTCCCCCCCTCCCCCCTGAATGGTAGTATACTCTTACCTTGACGAAATATACTATGGCCTTACCTTATAAACGACAGCATAGTGGAACAATTCAAGGTAAGCTTGCTATCTTTAAGAGTACACGAAGAGCACATACGTGATCATTGAAACAAAATCATACCTCCTTTGAAATATGTCATGAACTTCTTTAAAGGATGTAAATTAGTCCCGGTTCTTTCTAAACAGACCATTTTAAATAACGCCGTATGATAGATATAAATACTACATGAAATACAGTTGTGTAATTCGGGGTGCATAGTCATCAAATACAGGGGAGAGATTTTAATTTACAGTTTTAAATATATATATTTATATATAATAGGCCCCTATATATATTTGAGGTATTGAACGTGCACTTTCTGAACTGACTGATTATATCAGCACACCACTTATAAAAATGACAAATCTAGAACCGACAAACCCCCCCTCCCCCCCAGCGTTAATTCATCACTGTAAAAGGTGAAAGCCACATTAATTTCATCGATGAAATATGTTTCACACATGCTGGAAATCGAACCCAGTGAGATAAATTAGAGTGTATTTACACTACCGTGGAAAGAGAACGGGGTGGGGGGTGAAAACACAGTGAAATTAACGTTTGAACCCCTCCCCTAGGTAACCTTTCAGAATTTTAGCTCAAATGTCCTTGTCAACGTAAAGCAAAGTGCAAGGCAAGTTAAAGACCGTAACATTATGTAATATGTGTGTGTATGGATATATTTATACACACACAAATATAAAGGCAAACCGCGACAACGCATTTTAATAAAAAAAAATTAAATTTTTAAGAGTATGAAAATAAATAATTTTTATCAAATAATTCGTTAAGTGTACCTTTACAAAATATTTTTCTATTCCAATAAATAGTTTGAAATAACCACAACTAAACCTTTATATAATATTTTGTACCAACATAAACTTGATTTTCTTTTTTTTTAAAGTTTAAACACGCTAAACCACTAAAATGTGGGCCCAGAGGAAACTAGAAAAAAATAAAAGAAAAATATTCTATTGGATATGTACCCGTTGGAACTTAAATGTTTAGTAAATTTTCCATAGATCCATTAAATAGGTTTTTTTGTCACTATGTCTCACCGACTACCCGTTCGGGTTACCCGCATATTTAATAAGAATTTAGAGCAAGTGTACCCGCGTTTGCGTGAAGGGAGAGTCAAAAACCATCATCGGCAGTTCTGTCTGATGCAAGAGTGATACCTTATAGACCAATGGTGCTCAACCTGGGGTACGCAAACACATCTTAGGGGGTACGTAAAATTGAAGTACATACTATTTATGACAAACACTGAATAATCAGGGTCAGATGTCTAGGGTTAAACACAAGAGAGCCGGACGTAAGAACAGACGATCTGAGAGCGCCAGTTTTATTCTAGATGTAGATGTAGATTATATTTTTAACTTACATCATGCACCAACAACTTGGGAGTACAAAGTTTAAGAGGAATTATCCCTGGGGGTACGCGAACAAGAGTTAATACCACTGCCTTATACCATGCGGCCACCGAAGCGGATGTCAAAATAGTTCAAAACCTATAAGAAACATAACTTTGCACCAATATTTTCATCACATTAATATATTTTTTTATGAACTTGGGGCGGTAAAAATAAAAAAAAAGAGTGGCTAAAAACCTGAACTAATAATCGAGGGAATAAAATACCGGTAGTGAAGAGCAGCCCCCCCTCCCCGTTTACCCCACCAAACAGGTTGCCTGTTGCATGCGCCGCTAGGGGCGGAGGGGAGCGGGTAATGAATATACACGCGGGCTGTTTTTTTCCTGCGTCCCTGTTGCCGACATTCCTGCATGTCCGTCCGTCAAGACCATCTGACTCTCTACCCCCACCAACCCTCCCGTAAACCGACAAACTGCCCCCCTTCCCCCTCCGAGCCGTGACGTCACGCCAAATACGACCCGGCAGACTACCTTGTGTTCACGCACAACCTTTATACATAAGGCGGGCCTTATGCACCAATTATTATTGTTTATTTTTTTTTAGCACCGCGTCTTACTACCTGTTCAGGTTACACGACTACGTACTAATTACACTAATGGGTTAGCGATTAGGAAAACTTAATTTAGAGGAAGTGCATCCACACATGCGTGGAAGGAGAGTGGAAAACCATTTAAGAAGAAATCCACCCCGAGTGCACCCGACCGGGATCGAACCTTGATATCCCCGTCTTTGACAGTCTAGTCCAACACGAAAGTAGCGCGTTATACCACGCGGCCACCGAAGCGGGTACCAATTATTATTCCGTGGACAGGTTTTGGGGGGGAAAAAAGCACGAATCGTTCTACAATCTTGCTACCTTTTAAATAATGAACCGGAGGAAGAAATATCCGTTTGAATGATGAGAAATGAATTTATTAGGGACGGCGCCCTCAGACCCTGATCCCTCTAGGCTTCTAAAGATTCGAGGATTCGAATTAGTGTAATTATTTGTTCAAATTTTGGATTGAATTTGTTTTATAGCTCTTCTGCAATTGGTGGTTTAACCCCAAAATAATTATAGGATAAATTTAACAACCAGGCCCCGGGCCATTAATTTAACACTTGACTGAAGGTATCGTTGTTATAATGAATGCATTTTAGCAACAAAAAAGTTATTATTTCTATTTTTGTTATATTCTTATTTCCTGTAATGTTAATACTTTTTCACAAGATTCAAATTCTAGGATAAAATAAATATTCGGGTTTGTAAAATAATAGATTTGACCCAACTCAAATATTAATGTAATCTATCAAAGGCGAAACCTGTGGGTTACATGGCTCGATGTGTAAAGATATGAAAATTGGTTTGGTAACGTTTATAACTGTCGAAAAAAGTGTCTTCTTATCTAAATCGGCCTGTAGTTTATATTTAAATCAAAGTGAAGCGAACGTTGTAAATGCTTCTTGCCAGACATGGTTGGTGTGCGGAACAGTCTACCACGCGCTTGACAGGGGCTCCCAGGGACCGCTCTTAGCTCAGTAGCCAGATTGTCATGTTCCGTGCATGAATGTGAACTAACAATAATTTCGACAATTTTGGAGTTTTATAATCAGGGAGCCATTTTATGTTTACGCTCTAATGTCAGTACTGGTTACCAGAAACTTATTTTAGTTATTTAAACTAGGGAAACAGGTAAGGCAGACAGGGCCGCGCGCGAAACTAGGCGGTCGCCTAGGGCGCATTCGAACAGAAAAGGAGTATTTTAATGTTTAAAAATTATAGATTTAAATTAAATAAGCTAATAATTATTTCCACGTGGGTTATTATTATCTACCTCGGTGGTCTTGGGGTAAAGTGCTCGCCACAAGACCCTATGTTCATGGTTTCAAACCCAGCCGAGGTCGACGGATTTTTCTTGAGCGATAAAAATCCGTAAAATAACCCTGGATGGTACGCGAAAATACCTTTCCCGGCAAAATTGGTAGGCCTTTTCGCGCTCGCTAATAAAAAATTCAGAGTGGAAGGCAATGGGGGAAACTACCACACTACCATAGCTCCCCTCCCCTATTACATGGGTTTTCTACCAGATGGTGCAGGTAACACTAACCAGCCATATGAGATGAGTGTATGCCCAGCTCCGGATGAATAAGAGATCAAACCAATCTTCTCCGGGTTGTTGAATTAAGAAGAAGAAACAATTGACATCTAAATATTTTATTTAATACTAAGAATATTTTTTTAAAGACAACATGATCACTTTTTTTTATGGTTTTACTACATTCTGGGACGCTTTGCCAGCGAATCACTTTGATATATATTCCAAAAATATTAAAAGAAAGGGAAGAAGGGATAATATTTGTGTACACATTGATAAAGAGGGAGAGAGTGTACAACTTTTTTTTAAATTGTTCAGTATTGTAAAAATCTATTATTATTATTTGTAACGCAGGGGAGTGTAGTTTATATTTTATACTATTCAGAATAATTAACTGGGTGTCTCGCCTATGAGGCAAGAAACTCTCGCGCCGACTCTGGAGATAGGTTGTATAGTATATTAATTAGGTCGATGATTCCCTTGAGAATCCACAAGTGTCAACAAATAGTAGAAAAACATAGTTACAATAAAACACACACACAGAGTTAATTAAATTAATAAAATACAGGTAAGTGTGTGTTTGTATTATCAGAAGAGTCTTGGATTCCAACCTGACAAGTCCAGTTTAACATGGTTCGAACCTTGGCAGGGTGCAGTGATAGTGATCCTATCACGATATCAACCTCATTTTTATATTCAGACAAATGTTGATCAATTTTAATTTGTTTATTTTCCTCGTTACTACCATCTAAATTAAAATAAACTAAGTCGATAGCCATTATTTTAATCAGATCAATAATATATACTTTTACTTAGTAAGTAAAAATGTAATATCCCTAAGTTTAGATAGATTGTACTATTTAACTAATTAATTAGTAGAATATGTATTTGTTTTTGAGTTGCCAAATATTTCAAAAATATTGGTTAAAATCTAACTATAGTGATTATATGTAAATATGATAATGTGGTAGCTATTATGTTTTTTAATGAAAATAAAATCTGGATTTTCCTTAAAAAAA
>CABFWO010001214.1:42023-54552 GCA_902155825.1 Timema genevievae
CTGTGGGTATAGTTATGATTTTTCTTAAAGGGGTTTAAATAAATAAATAAATAAACAAAAAAAGAACTGTGGGTGAAGTTAAAATGTTTCTTAGAGGCATAAATTAAAAAAAAAAGCTGTGGGTAAAATTAGGATTTTTTCAAAGGGATATGAACGAATAAACAAACTAAAAAACAACAAACCCTTCCCTCCAGCTATTATTGAGGTAATGATCAGAGCACTTCTTTGCTATCAGTTCGCGCAAATGTTGAAACAATCTGTCCCAGCGACAGGAATAACTTTTATTATTATTATTATTATTATTATTATTATTATTATTATTATCATCATCATCATCGTGAAAATGAGGAACCTCGCGATTATTTCCTCTCCCCGATAATAGAGGGGATTTCCCTTTAGCCCCCCCCCCCTCTTTACCCCTTCCCTTAAAACGTGTGTACTCACTATTGACTAAGGCCACGGCCATACTTGCGAACAGGACGACAGTCACGATGCCTATTCGAGGGTGGCCAAACTACGCGACTACAATCTGGGGACAACAAATTGATCGCAAAAGAGAGCAACTTTGGGTCTCTCATATAAACAACAATGCTCGACGTTCCGGCTCTTAGCCTTAAAAAAAAAGTAGTACGGCCGTGCCCTAAAATATAAAAATTGAACCGTGATGATTGCCGATAGTGTGTGAAACCCAAACAGCCTTTCTTTCAGCGAGCGATCAAGTAATCTCAAAGGCGTTCCCTTCTAGTATAAAACTTAGGGAATGAAGAGCGAGGAATGGGTGAAGGGGGCGTGCAAAAGAGGGGGAGGGTAACACAAATTGTTCTTGGCTCCTGAGGCAAACTTCTTCTCCCAACGATGAAACTTTCTTCTCTACGAAGAGTGTGAGGGAGGGGCCTAGGGGGTGACTATTGAATAATAATCTACACGGGCAGTCAGCTGGGACCGGGTCATAGAAACCTCATCTAGGCTTCTCCCGGGGGAGGGGTTTATTATACATTGCGCGGCAAGCAGTTTTGAGTTGACACTTTCTCCCCCCCACCAACCCTTCCATAGTATTCTCTGAGCGCGCGCGACGTAAAACATCTTGTAACGACATTTAAACTGTCGTCGGTTCGAGGCGGTTCTACGCCGCACGCACGAGCGCTGGGTTCTACAAGGGAGGGAGTTGGTTGGCTAGGGGGGAGGGGGGGAAGATGGCGGGAAAACTAGCCCTGCATGCAATTCGAGTCTGCTTAAAAATAAAATATTGATTTTTTTTTAGGGGGGATAATTTAAACACCGGGTTGACAAAGCACTCTTGAAGCTCCCAATTATAGTAGACTACGAAGCACACTCATCATTCCTAATGAATCTCGGGACTCGAACCCAAGTTCTGCAAAATATACTACGCGAGTACTTGAAGCCCTCTGGTTAGCTCCTCGATAGTCTTGGTCAAGGGAGTCCTTAAATGTATCCACCCACAAGGAAGACAAAAATTGGTGACAAAGCTCAATTAGTTGAAATAATAGACCTGGGCACGGGAATCGAACTCGGGTTCTTTGGCTTAGCGCACCAATGCTCTACCACTGTACTATCCAGAATTCATCACGTGTTTAGGGTCACGTTTCACTCAAAGTTTAAGGCAGAGTCTATTCTGAACGTGTGGAATTCATCAATTGGAACTATCATTGGCAGCTGTATCTATCCGCAGCCTAAGATGTGACGTTACGTCATATTACATTCATATCGTATAGCATAGTTTCGTGAGGGCCCAAAGAGTGGGGTGGTAGCAAGAGGATCACATGGCCAAAAATAAAAACAACTCATGGGATTAGTTTTTTTTTATTCTAAGCTGTGTATCCAATTCAACCCTAGGAAAACGATAACTTTCTACATCCACCACTGTTTCCAGCCTGTGGTCTGGGTTAGTTTTTTATCCAAGCCATACATTTCCCACTACAGGCTTGCTAGGCATGTCGTAGCTTCATTTGCCTTATAATCTAA
Source organism: Timema genevievae (assembly GCA_902155825.1). NCBI lineage: Eukaryota > Metazoa > Arthropoda > Insecta > Phasmatodea > Timematidae > Timema > Timema genevievae. The sequence continues at coordinate 44,007 of CABFWO010001214.1, forward strand.
CTTAAGACCAGGACAAGCACAACATCCAGTCCCCTGCCGTTAATTCATCAATGTGAAAGGATAAACCCACATTTCGCCGATGATAATTTTTTCGGCCATGCCAAAAATCGAACCCGGGACAGACACGCTACCTACTGAGCTAAAATGATTTAAGATGGCGGACCTCTTCATTAGAAAACAGTGGAAATGAATCCAGTAAAACCATTTTAAAATATATTTTAAATACAACAAAATAGGAAAATAATATTTTAAAATTGAAACAAATATTTCAGTTATCACGATTTTCATGTTTTTATGTGAAGAAGAATAATGAACCCCCCCCTCCAATTCATTTTCTGGTTCAAGCGTGTGTGTGTGTGTGTGTGTGTGTATATGTATATATAAACTACCGTATTTAACTCCGCCTATTAACTAGACTAGAAGGAACTGCACATCTTATGGAGAACCACTTTATCTTGACTCTCTCTCATTTAACTGTTGCCAAATCTCCCCGCTTTCAGTTATATCGGGAGGTGGGGGGCGTGCTGGGGTAAGAAGGAGCTACCGGCAGCCTCGACTAACCAGCGTTGCAAAATTTGTCTTATATTTGCGCGAAGATTGATCACTCGAAAACAAGAGAACGGCAACGCTGGTTCTCAAAAGTAGCTATCTAGTTGCCTCAGAGATGATATTCAATGTATTGCATGCTTATTTTTCAGCTATTGTACATTCATGACAACTGGCTTTTTATAAGCCAAATGAACCTAAAACTTAAACCACTTGTCAAAGGGACTGGAACCATTCTTAGTAACTTTCAAAATGTCGGGAAAAGCCAACAAAGTTACCGTAAATTAACCATATGCCGAAAATTAGGATGGTTATTAATTTTTGTTGCAAAATATATTTTATTTATTGAAAAATTTAATAGGGTGTGCTAGCTAAAATAATTTACAAACTTTGTTGTTAACTTTTTTTAAAATGTGAAGCTCCCTCCCCCTTTAGGAACCAAGACATCGGGACAGGAGGTACCGATAGTCATGCGCGGGTCGCGAGCCCACAGCACCGGTAATATGCCAATGAGCCTCAAGGAGGGAGAACCAACAGATAAATATTCCGCTAGGCGGCAGGTCATTCGCTGCCAAGAGACTTGAACGCGCGGTCGAGTCAACTATAAGAAAATTCCTCCAGAAAAGAAACTTTTGGAAACATATTGTGGTTTGTTTTTTGCAGCGAACAATAATAACAATATTAGTAGTGTTATTGTATATGGATAGAGAATATCAACTGTGACAGCTCCTGATAATATACATCGCACGTCTGGGCTACATCATTCGTAGTCCAGTTCGGTGAAAGATTATCCGGTACTAATGTTCTCTTTCGGGAAAAATACTCAAGGTACCGGCCGGGAATCGGACCCGGGACCCTCAGGCTCGTAGCCAGGTGCTTACCACTACACCTTAGGGTCGGTTTCAGCTCCGGATACCATGATTTGACGTATGAATACGTGAAAGTAGATCTAGTAACGTTTCTAGCTGTCGGATAAGGAAGGGTCTTCCCTATGAAAATTGTACTATACAGCAACTTAGCCGTGTGTGGATGGAAAAGGGTGGGGGAGAAAATGGGTGAAGCCAGAGAAAGGTCAGATAATACTGTGCTGTGGCGGCGAGTCTATTTGGGCTCCATAAATAACGTAACCTTGCCTTTCTCCCCCCATCACTCCCTACATAGTGGCCGGGAAGCAAACCCGGGCCCCCAGTCAGTGACCTTGTGAGACGTGGCAACACCGCGGGCCGAACAGCTGTCGGTCCCAGTAGCGCGCCAGGTGCTCCAACAACCTCTCCCCCCCCCTTCCCTCGACACCCTTGCTCGTAACACAATACTACAGCGAGACTCGGGACCTCAACATTGCGAGACCGTGACCGAGTGGTAAGGTCCTGGTGACCCCGCTTCGAGCCCTGCAGGGGTTTACATCCAAGAAGAACCTTTTTTTTATAGTTATCGCGTCTTACTACTCATTAGGAATATACGTATATAAACTGATTATGCTAGTGCGTTAGTATGAGTATGGTTACATTTAGAGGAAGTGTGCCCACCTTTGCGTGGAGGGAGGGTGGAAAACCACCTTCAGTACACCCGACCGGGATTCGAGCCCCGATCTCCCCGTCATCGGCGGTCTAGACTACTGCGAGAGTAGCGCCTTAGACCATGCGGCCACCGAAGCGGTTCCGAGGAGAGCTAAGTGCTTCTCAACAAATCCCCAAGTATTTTTCAGTTCATCCCAGTGTAATTCAAAATGAAATCCCTTTAAGACCCGCAAGGTCGTATAAAGTTATTTTTTCTCGGGGGATCCACTAGAAAGTTGAGGCAAGATATTGAAAGATATGGATAGGAGGGTTTATATTAATTAATCACAATCTTAACAGTTAATAACACCAATATTTGACTCTTTTTCTCTGGCCCACTAACTCGTTTCGTTCCAAGAAACCGCCCTTTGTTCCCCAATACCCTTTGAAGTGTTGTTCGAGTTAATGCTACAAAAGAAGCGTTTAAAGCAACGGTCTTCAACCCTCGGCAGTAATTTTTGCGGCCCAATGGCTCATGAAAAATATAAAATCATTCAATGAAAAATATAAAATCATTCAAAGAGTGAGGAAAAAACAGAAATATATTTTACATAATCAACTATTAAAATAAATACGTATTTTATAAACAATTCTTGCTTTTTACGCGAAGAAAAGTATTGAGTTTTAATACAAAATATATTGTACTTTGAACCTGCAAATTACAACTCTAGTAGACGAGACAAATCGCGCTACCTCCTGCAGTGAAACGACAGAAAACATACTCCACGAGAAATCCTAATCCCTAGTGTGAGTAAAAGTGTATAATAATGAGCTAATAAGAATATTTTAATATGTATTCAATCCTAATATTATCTATCGGTACAGTGTCGCGAGTCAACAAGAGACAGAAACGGCGGTCCTTGAAACCAGACAAGGAAAGTACAGATAAACAACGCCTATGTTAAACGGGTCGCGCTCCTTTTCGAGGCTTTACTACTTCAACGTTGGGATCGCTAGGTGCGGTCCCCCAGTGACTAAAAGCGCAATCAAATGAACATTTTTTAAACGACTCACTTTAAACTCGAATTTACTAGAAGGCAGATACAAAATATGATCTCCTTGAGTCAGTCGGCCATCATCGAGCAAGCTTCAGGTAGCAAGCGGCCTTCCTTGTCTGTGCCCTTGGACATAAAAAGGGTGAAGACCTTTGGTTTAAAGGAGGCATCTTGTAGGTGGATATTACAATAATAATTAGATTGTATTTGGCTAGTGGCATAGAAAATGGATAGTAATATTTAAAAAAAATCACCTTCTTTAAGTTTATATACAGGGTGGAACGGCAACAATTAGACAATCAATGCTGAGGAAAGTGATGGACGACGTGCTGAGGTTCGCCTGACGTCCGCTGGAGCTCACCTGAGTGACATTATCTTACAAAAGTTAAAACGTCTAGTTATTTAGTTTGCTATTATTTAGTTAGTGAATATTTACTTTTCAATTAAAGTGTTATGTTCCAAGTTACTAATCGTTTCGCCCCCCTCCATCCCCCACCGTACTTATAATATGTTGACCTCCCTATTATGAGGGTTTCATCAATTTCAGGGGGCACGGAGGGGAGAGGTGGATCCGGACAGCCATTACACCAAATGGCCGGTGTTTTCCAGCTATTTTATAAATAATTCCAATTTTCACGGGCAGCTTAGGCCGTCATCACACTGAATCAAAGACTGCCTTAGCCAAAAATTGTTAGATAAAGACATTTTGTCTCAGATAAAGACATTTTGTCTCGGAAGGAGTGGGATTGGCTGCACACACCAGATAATTCATTTTGTCTGAAACAAAAATCCAAAGTCAGACCTCCTGGGGTAAGGAGGAAGCAATTTGCAATTTGCAATTTGCGGTTGAAATTATTTATTTTTTACGTTGGAAGTAAACACGAGTAGAAGTAGGGTTCATTATAGTTATAAACAGAATGGCCTGTCTTTGCTCTGCCACCATCACCACCAATTTTTCACCGTCTAATTCCATTATAATACGCAAGCTATTAATTAAAAACCACACGAATGCTAGTAAAACACGGCAACGACTTCAACTCGACGTAAACAATACCACGTGGGGTGGATGTCAGTTGTTTTTAGCGCCGTGTCTTACTAACCGTTCGGGTTATATGCTTATGTACTAATTACGCTAATGGTTTTAGTGATTGGGGAGGTATACGCGCATTTGCGTGGAAGGGGAGTGGATAATCATTTTGGAAGAAACCTCAGTACACCCGACCGAGATTCAAACCTCGACCTCCTCGTCAGCGGCATTCCAATCCATTGCAAGAGTAGTGCCTTAGAGCACGCAGCCACTACAGCGAGTTGGATGTCAGTTGAGCTGGCTAGGGAATAGCCAGAAGTTTGTCTGATAATCCGTTCAGACAAAACGAAGCGCAAGGGATTGTCATGTTTTGTGACTAATCGACACCAAAGCTGTCTCAGACATGATTACTAATGCAGTGTGCGGCGCGTGATTTGATCCAATGTATTCTGCGTGTTCGAGACAGTTTTTCTTATACCTAAGCTGACTGAGACAGTCTTGTCTGATCCGGTGCGGTGGTGGTCTTAGTTTCAAGTAAAGAAGAATATTTAATGACTAGTGTGAAGTCATGTGCATGATGTTTGAAACACGATATGTTGATCTTCATAGGGGAATGTATGCAGTCGTTACGCAACCTAATGTTTCAAAAATGGAAGATTCCCTAGACCGCAGTGGTTCAAATGGTGGGTGATGGTCGCGCGGTTGTGTTTTCCTAATATGACACCAAGTTAGACTTGTGCCCGGTATACTGTATCGAGAATTGAGGGGTACTTTTCCACCTGTTCAATCAAACCTTCACGTTCTTCTGGGAATATAAACCGTTCATCATTTTCAAACCAGGTCACAATCAAACACGAGACCAAATTAAAAGTATGGTAAAACACACGTCTGCTCGGCGACGCGACTACGACCAGACTGCTATAGGAGCATTGTGGTTGGTTGGTGGTGGTCGCGGTCGCCTCCAAGAAACTGCTCAGATATAGTCCATTTGCTCTAACAGTACGTGGTCGTATCCATCCTGGTGTCCTTGATTCGGATCCTGACAGGGAATTATACGGTGCTATATTTAAATATTTAAGTACATTGTGTTCGGACGCCAGGTAGTGTCACGTTCCTCAACAACGATTGGCCTGGGTTTGATTTAAATGGAAGATAACTTGAATTAAATATCACCAATCAATATTTAAAATCAATTTATTGCACACCTTGGTTAGTATTGAAATAATGAATAGTAAATAGTGTAACTAGTTCATCTTTGCCGACTGCGCGAGTGTTTAAGACACGTCCACTTTGTATGATGATATGATCGCGAGTGTTTCTCCAATGGCTGCCGCGAGGACATCTTGCAACCCTCACCCCGTCACCCCCTTGGACGATTTACATTCTTAGAAAGAAATCGGCCAATGTCGCTTTTATTGTCACTTTATAAAAATTGCAACATGGTTCGTGAAGATCTTTTACAATTTGTCCTGTTCTTTACTGCTAGTTTTTAAGGATTGTAAATACTAAAAAACACAACATGTATTGTACTCAGTTTAAGTGACGCTCCAGTATGTCCTTTATTAGAACTCATAAATCCTGCTAAAGTTAACATGATATATATGTAATGCTTCATCGCCACCGGAGTGGTGGGTAGGTGTTAAGTGACAGTGAGCAAAGCTTACCAGATATACTCTCATGTATCCATTCGCCAAACAATATGATCTGCACCCGCCTCGGTGGCGTAGATGGCTAACGCGCTAGTCGTGTTGAGCCAGACCATCGAGGACGGGGAGATCGAGGTTCGAGTCTCGGTCGGGTGAACTGGGGGAGGATTTTCCTAAATTGTTTTCCACTCTCCCTCCACGCAAATGCGGGTTCACTTCCTCTAAATTCAACCCTCCCAATTCCTAATCCATTAGTGTAATTAGTACTTAAACGTATAACCCGAACGGGTAATAAGACGCGGTGCTAAATATAATATGATCTGCAAAACCATATATTAATTTGTCGTCAATTTTATATTTTCCCTGTTTTTCAGAAACACAAAAAAAATCCCTTGCGTTTTCCGGGCGTGTGGCAACCCCGACTTAGGCGACGTGTATTCGAACTCCTGACATCTACGGTACCGGCAAACACAAACCAGACGATCCTGACGTCAAAGTCCACGTGACCACCGACGCGGATAAGAAATGATGCAAAAGTAGCCAGAGAGCGCCAGGGTTCGTTATCGAACCCCCGACACGCCGCGGGATCCCCCAGCCAAGAGAGGTATTTGTCAGGAAGACATTTTGACAAAAGGTACAAATAACTAATAATTTGCGGTCGTAAAGTTGAATAACAACGACGGCGCGTTTTAATACCGTCGAGATTCGATGAGCAATGCATGCGGTTAAGTATGCAGTAATCAGTGTTGTGAAGAAAGTCAACTGCTTTCAGTTCATTTCAGCGGTGGGGTTATGTCTGTCGGCAGCTGACACGGTTCTCACAGATCACTACACACACAGCGCGAGAGATGGGTTCTCCTCAAGACAACAGCGGCCTATCTCACACTCGCCACGCCTGCCATCACACGCGTTCAGTCAAGAGCGCGTGAATTTAGAACTTGAGGTGGGAACACGAGTTAAGTGCAATGTTTTTGCAGTTTTTATGGCGAAATCTTTTTTTTGGTCAAAATAAATCAAATAATGTTTCCAGTATAACCATAGAGATTAATATTCTTCACACGGTGATATCAACAGTTGTTAAATATCTATCAAGGGTGTTCTAGAATTTAATGACGTTTTCTCTTCCTTTAAAAAGTTTGTCATCTAATGCTGCTCGTGACAGATATTCAACAACTGTTGATATCACCGTGTGAAGAGAATTAAACTCTGTGTTTATACTGGATAATTATTTGATTTATTCCGAAACTTTTTAAATGGCGAAATATAGAAACAAAGTGCATTTGAAAGTTGCAATGACCTTAACTTAGAGAGTGGAAGTCATTTTTGGTGCTGTCTGAATTATTTTTCGAGTGTGCTCGTGCATCTCTCACAGCGCACTTCCCTGAAGGACAGATACGATTGGCCCTTTCTAGCACATTAGAGTTAAAACAACGCTTTTTATCAAATGAATTGTGGAAATATAATAAAATATACACAAATTGTTGAATAAAACTAATTGTGTTGTGTTCTTTGTTCATATAGATATGTAAATTGGTTAAATTAGTTCAATATTACCACTATATTTATTTATTTGAGGTATTTAACGTCCATTTTCTGAACCAACTGATTAAATCAGCACACGAGAATTTCTATGAGCAAGAGCGCCTACCATTTTTGGCAGGAAGGTATTTTCACATACCTTCCAGGGTTATTTCACATGCCACAATCGACCTGGGACCGACGGCTTTACTTCCCCTCCGAAGGAAGTTGTGCTAAGGATTCATACCATCGCTCAATAAAAATCTGTGGACCTTGGCTGGGTTTGAACCCACGGACATCGTGTTCTGAGGAGAGCACTTTACCTCAAGAGCACCCAGGTCGACATTTTTACCACCATAGAGTGCACTATATACAAAACACTATCAAAATTCAATCTCTTTTCCATGGAAACACGTGTTATAGAACTAGCCACCAAGAAGCTTTAGCTGTACGAGTTTGATTAAAGTGTGCAAGTAAGTGCACAAGTGTGTAGGACGCAGACTATTCTGACACGGACCTAGTTTTTTTTTTTTGCCCGTGATGGGGTTCAAATATAATTGGATGAATTGATGTTTTTTTCCTCCAAATGGTTTCATTATCATCCTTCACGCGAATGAGGGCACACTTACCTTTTAAATTATTCATAACTAGAAATCCCACACGGCGTTGCCCGTGATCCACTGTGTTATTTTTTTAAAACTAGCCTAATTAAAAAGCTAATTAAAATTTTAGAAATCCGGCTTCGAGGTGCATTCGGACCCTCTCCCGTCCATCTATGTTAAAAATTTCATATCTCTGCATGCCGTAGATTTGGCTGGGCATCGCACACAAACAAACACACACACAAACACTTCCTTTTATTATTATAGATTCCTGTTCCATTAATTTAAATATGCAGATAGCCCAGATGGCGGCCCGGCCCGCAAGAGAGAAACATATATATGCAAGAATAAAGAATAGAATAACAAGATCGAAAATCTCAACATCGAGATTTATTCCCACTGCACCCCAACGAGATTCGAACCGAATCCTATAGATGAACATAACAGATGAGCACTGTCTCACCAAACTACAGCCCCATTTTCATAGGAACAACTAGAACAGCCACTAGATCTAATTTCACGTATTCATACGTCAAGACAAGTGATATGCAGCAGCCTATTTTGACATACTATCAATACCAATAAAATATCACCGATACTGTAGTATTATTTATAAATGCTGGCTGAAAAAAAGTTTGTATTTTTTAAAAGTCTCTTTGTATAAAAATCGGACTCTACATATAAAGGCTTGTAGCCCGCGACCACCGATGTATAAAATATTAGTGTTACTGTACTTATTTAACTACGAGAGGCTGAAATCATAAAACAAAATAGTCAAAACAAAACCTTCCAAGTGCCGTTATGGGCTCAAACTAGAGTCCCTTAATGACCGCGGGTATCAACCTAAATTAAAGACTTTAATAGCCGCCCTCACGCGATATAACCGCGGGGGGAGGGGGGATGTAGGATTAAGGGAGGGAGAGGGGGGTCGATCAGTGGAGAAGTCCCTTGTCCCCCTGTGGCACCGAACCAACGACCCACCCTCGTGCAGATTAGCATGAAATGTACGAGACTTGAGGGGTCCCGGGATTTAGCCCGCACCGACTTGTTTTGCTATGCTCGGGTCGTAGCGAGCATAATAATAACAATAATAATAATACCCGCGCATTATGCGAGCAACGTCCCCCCCCTCCCCCCTCTTCACCTAATGTTAAACTGTTACGATGCGCACCGGGACAGTCTGAGAAAACATATGTGGAGCACTAGCGCCCAATGTTTTGTTCGTGGGATCCGCAACAGTTTGACGGTGGGGGTTGTTCGTCACCGCGTCTTGCTACTTGTTCGGGTTGTACGCTTTTGTACTAATCTCATTGTTTTAAGGATTAGGAAGGTTTATAGGAAGTATACCCGCATTTGCGCGGAGTGAGAGTGGGGAAAAAAACCATTCTGGAAAAACTTTCCTCAATACACCCGGCCGAGATTCGAACCTCAATCCCCCGTCATCAGCAATCTATAACCTAATGCGAGAGTAGCGCGTTAGACCATGCGGCCACCGAAGCAGTGATTACCACTTTGACCTCTAGTGTAGGCCAGTTTGCTATCTATTACTCTTTTTTTAGCACCGTTCGGATTATACTACCCTTAAGTACTAATTACGCTAATGGACTAGGAATTGGAAAGGTTGCATTTAGAGAAAGTTAACCCGCATTTTCGTGGAGGGAGAGTGGAAAACCCTGTAGGAAAAACTACCCCCAGTTCACCCGACCGAGATTCAAACCTCGATCTCCCCGTCCTCGGCAGTCTAGCTCAACACGAATCTGGCGCGTTAGTCAACTACGCCACCGAGGCGGGTATATATCACTCTACACGCTTTTTTAGAGAGTTAACAATCTGGCTCTTCTCTATATACACTTCAACCAAACCAAATATTACAACAGATTGAAAGGAGAAGCAGAACCGCGATTACAGCTGTCTTCAATTAAGTCAGTTATCATGTGAGAGAGAGAAAAAAAATTCCAAGCATCTCACCAAAAACCATTGTTTTTGGGAAAAGTAAAAAATATGTTATATTTAAACAGAAATTATTTTAGTTACCAAATTTCTCAAAGTTTTAAATTCCAATGCGGTAACCGAATTATGTAAACCATATTTTCTGACACTTTCATTACCTATACATAAATATTTACGATTAAAAAAGGGAGAAAGGGGGAGAAAGAATACCCAAACAATTTTTAAAAAAATATTTTTATTGGGGGATGGGGGTTCTGCAATAATATGATAATTTGTTAATAGTGTGAAGGGCTTTGAAGGGCAAGATATTTGAGAGACGCAGTGAAATGTTATTGGCAGGGCCAGGATTTTAATGACATGTCTTTTTTTTTTTGCACAACACATGCAATGCTCATGTGTACATCAATTTTGTTCATGACCCCCTAGTCAAGGAAACGTTTTTTATGGGTCAGTCTTTGTCATTTTAGGCAATATTTTGTTGGTTTGGGTCCTTTTTAGACAGTTATAAGTCATTTTTATGCATTTCTGTTGAATAATAATATTTAAAATACTACTTACGCTAATGTGCAATGGTAGGGTGATTGTGAGATGAAATGGAGGACCTACAGTTTAACGTGGAATCCGAACCACGGTGGAGGCCTGGCATTCCACACATTCACAAGTTGTGATTAATACACGTCTTGTCAGAGGTGAAGGAAGGGTTTGG
>CABFWO010001214.1:60484-73673 GCA_902155825.1 Timema genevievae
ACGACGACGACGACTCAATGGAGTCAGCACACAATACCGAAAGAGCGGGCGCCGTCTGTTGACGAAGATAGTAACAACCTCTGAAGATAGATGGCGTCGTCCCCGTTTTCACAAATTCGTCTACAACATTTAGCCACCTCTTCTTACATGGCCTACCCCTTCCTTTTTACACGTATAGGTACTGACAATATCTAGAGTTGTTTAAATATATATATATTTTTCCTAGCCTCTGGCAGTTAGGGGGCTATGTTACCATAGAAAACACTTCAGAGAGCTTCTAGAGTTGTTTAAATCTGCAGATCACATGTGACGTAGCTCTAGTAACGTTTCTAGATTGACTAAAATGGTACGATATAAAGTAATGTTAACGGCCCTGCCCCCTATGACTACCCAGTACGAGGGAGACACGTGCTTGTTAGTTGCTGGCAGCTACGTGCGAAACAAGGACGGAGAGTATCTTATAAGTCTTGCCGCGCTTGTCCTATACTCCATTCATGGTAGGAATTACTCTCTGAAAGGTCTTTTTTCCTAACAATATCCTGCTATATAATAGATTCCTGGTAGGGAAAAAGGCCTTTCAGAAAACAATTCCTACGCTGAACAGACTTTACACCGGTCTACGTTGGGTCACCACCACCCGGGACCCTCGTGTCGGAGAGATTTATTCTGCCATAGCATCTTACTACCCGTCTATAAAGACTACACACTCGTCTAGTTACGCTAATGAAGCCGCTTCGGTGGCCGAATGGTCTAAGGCGTCGGTCGCTCTCGCGATACATGTTGAGGATCAGCTCCAGTGTCTCGTATAGTCCTGGTACATTTGGTGACAAATGACACCCAAGGTCAGAAACAAAAGGGGCTCCTAGTTCATCGATTGGTACTAGAGGGTGGCTAAAGCTTGATTCACACGTTCGCCGAAAATAGAGAACAGAATCTGCCTCAGTGGCGCAGCAAATCACTCGCTGTATGCTGACCCATGATGCATTGCAACGCAAACTTAAAACAGCTGACTAACATATTTTATTTTCTAGTGGATAAACATATATTTTAGATCATTCTCCCGATGGATGTTTTCAAACTATAACGCTGTGACGTGGCACAATCCAACACATCGATACACATGCTTTGCATTAACGAGTTATTTCAAATCTTCTCATAGCGGCCAACAAAGCTGTCTGCTTGCTTATGGCTGTAGAGCGCATGCGCACTGATGTGAGATGGTTGGTTCTGAGATTTGATTGGTTCTCCTGTGCCGAACATCTCAGGCAGAGCGGACAAAGTAGAGATGAGTTAAACTTTAAGCGAGCCTATAACCCAAACGAGTAGTAAGACCATAAGCGGATTTACACTATAGGTCCACTGGGCACGGGCGACACATTTTGGATAGTATTATTTTAATTTTAATATAAGAGGCGGTGCTAAGTATTATTATTAACTTTAAGATGGACACCTCGCACCAATGAGGCGTAAATCTTGTGATTGGTTTAGAGCTCGTCACGTGACCACGTTTATGTTCTGCGTTAGTTTTTCGGCGAGCGTGTGAATCCACAGTTACCAGCGTAATCACCCAGTGCAGCCAAAATCACTACCAATAGAACAGGAGTACCAACATCGCAAGGAAAATATGTACAAACACTGATGTAAGTGCAGTAAATACCAAGGCCGTAGCCAGCCAATAATTTAAGGGTGAGTTTGGTGGGCACAACCCCCCAATTGTCGGAGGCTGGAAAAAATTCTAAATATTAAACACTTTTAGAAGCTCTGAAGTGCTTTTTATGGTAACACAGCCCCCTAATTTGTACTTGTAACTTAATTTTGATATTGTTTGAGCCATAAATAAAGCCATGTCTATTTTATTCATAAAATTTCGGGGGGTTTCAACCCCTAAATCCCCCCATGACTACGGCCTTGGTAAATACATAGTATTAGTTAGATTAATAAAATAAAAGTAGAGTGGTTTTAGATTAAGGAAGCTAATTCCACCTAAATAAATACATAAAAATGGAAAATAGTTGGAGGTATTATTGAACAAATAGTAATAAAATAGCATATTACCACCCATCATACAGGACAAAAAGGACTCTCACAATAGACAGGAGGGTTCTGGGTTATAATCACGGCCGGGTGTACTGAGGCTGTTTTTCTCTAAATGGCTTTACACACAATCTATTTATGTAAATTCGGGTACATTTCTTCTAAATTCCACCTTCCTCATCCCTGACATATTAGAATAACTAGTACACATAAGAATAAACCGAACAGGTAGCGGTGCCTATAAAATAATAGGACGTTGCTGGTGTAAGGATTAGGAAGGTAGGATTTAAAGAAAACGTACCCGCATTCGCGTTGAAAAAAGTGGGAAACCAATAAGGGAATAAAATAACATCCACAGTTCACCCAAACTGGACTCCAATAACAGCCTCCCTGTCAACGGGAAACGGACACGAGATGAGCCTGACTAGTTAGTCCACGTGGCCACCAATGTAGAGTGGGGAGGGGTCAAGTTAGGAATCAGACAACAAACACTAGCCTTCAGAAACAATGGCAAAGCAGCCAAACTTGCGCGTTACAGTTTAGAGCCTATTTACAACACGTTTTATTAATTAATTAATTATTATTATTATTATTAAAATAATTAGCATAATTTGTGAAAACAGAAAATTCTTGAACTAGTACTATTCCTCTCCAATGATTTTGGTAAGAAAGAACTTTTAGAAAATGCTGTCAGCATTGATAATACAGTCGAACTTGAATAAGCGAGAAAACTATATATGTGAGACCAATCGCCAGGAGCCGTCACTTTCACCTCCGAAAACCTCTATAAGTGAGAGTCGTTTTATCTAAAGCGGTCCTCGCCCTTAAAATTCCCGACAGACGGAAAGATTCAAGCACTTTTCCCGATGAGCAAAATTAAAGCATAATTCCCGAACAGTGGCCATGTTTAAAGTTGTATTTGTACGTCGGATGAAACATTTCAACTCTTCCCTCGTCTGAAAGTTGACCTCAAAAATGTGTTTTACTATCGTGAAAAACTTCCTTCTCCCCCGCTCGAATCAGTTCCAGTTGCCTCGCGGAGAGGGGTAAGGTAGGGTAAGGTACCACTAACGGCAGGGCAGACAGTTGAAGGCCACAGGCGGCAGGAAGTGGGAGCGAGTAGGGGGGGGTGACGGGGCGGCACGCGACCAGTCCCCTCCCCTATTCTCCCTCCTCGGAGAGGGGTTGCATCTAATGAAGCCTCGCCCTTATCCCGACTACAGATGGTGCACTATACCTTGACCCTACGGCCGGACTGTGGGTATGCCATTGGAAGGCTAGGCCACACACAAACATACAGTAAACCCCCGTTAGACCGAATCCCGGTAGTTCGAAATTCCGGATAATCCGAGCACGATTTTTCAGAAAACGGGGAATGGAAAACAAAGCCAAATGAAATATATTTTATTGATAGCCAACTCAAAATTACACTAGAATGGTTAGAAACTAGTGATAATAAATCCACAATACATAAGCCTACATATTGTAGTCAACACAATGGGTTTTCCTCTAACTAAAAATAGCTGTAATTAAAAATTTGTGAAAATACTCTGTTTCATCGCTGATCCCTTCGTATTCTCCCGTTTAGAAAGAATTTTCGCTAATCCGACCAAACACGCTTCAGTCTCAAGTTCGGATTAGGTTGAGAATGTAGGGAACGCGAGGAAAGATAAGTGTTTTTTTTGTAGTTTTTAAAGCAAAAAAAATATATATATTTTTCAAAATAAAAAAATATTGCTCCAGTAGAAACATGAGTTAAATTTTTTTTCACATGGTGATATCAACAGTTGTTGAATATCTGTCAACGATGTCCTGGAATTCAATGACAACTTTTTTCTCGTCATTTTAAAAGTTTCCCATCTAATGCCGCTATGATCATGATAGCTATACATATATTCAATAAATGTTGATGTGAAGAAAAACTATACGTTTCTAGTGAAGAAATATTTTATGTATTTGGCAAAAAAAAAAAGTTTTGCTATAAAAACTGCAAAAACACTGGCCTATTCTCACCTTAAAGCAGATATATTAACTTTTTTAGCTGTCAGATAAGATTCTTCTTTGAAAATTGGACTGTGTTAAGTTATTTGTCCTAAGGTCACGGGTTTGAGTCGAAAGTTGTTTACAATCTTAGGACTCTCTCGAGTCGAGGATGCATAAACGGGTCAAGTTATTTCTAAAACGCAAAAGCGCAACAAAAGAAGCGTGCCCCCGCACCCCAAACGTGACCTGAAAGCCATCACGGAAATGTCGACCGTCCGGAAAGCGTCACTAAAAAAAAACAACTCTACATGACCGAGTCGTATGACGAGAGGAAGAGGGCGACGTCGGTCAAGTGATAGACGTTAGTCGTACGTCGGGAGTCGAACCAAGTCGACCGTATCGGTTGGTTAGGACGTGGGGTAGGCTATAAAATGGGGAGAGGGGGGGGCAGGTGTTGCAGCTTCGGGAGCGCCGCAGTGTTGCCACATCACTTCGCGGAACCTTCCCACCCCCACATACGCACACGCGCCTTTGTTCCTTGTCAACACCACAGCGACATGAGTGACATACATACATACATGTTCCCACACTAGGTTCTCAAGTCAGCATCAGAAACAAGTAGCGGTATTTCAAACTATCAACCAACTAATTTAACTATTGGACGAGCGTTTAAAGCTCTGAAAATGTAAAATATAAGACGAGTATCATAATGTAATCATTCTGAAAATTGTTTCATGTATCGTGTAGGAGGACTATGGTAGAAAGAAATACCTTTTAGAAAGAAAAATACCATTATTTGTTTTATTATTATTATTATTATTATTATTATTATTATTATTATTATTATTATTATTATTAGCACCGCGTCTTACTACCCGTTCTGGTTAATTGTGATTAATACACATCTTGTCAGAGGTGAAGGAAGGGTTTGGCAATCAGATAAATCTGTGCCGGGACCGAGGATTGAACCCCGATTTTTTGTTTTGCTCCTAACATTAAGGTCCTTGGCCCTGTAGAGTGCAGGTCTAACCTATTTTGTAAGATGGTGGGCGGGAGGGTGAAAGGGGTGGCGTGGCTTCCCAACAGACCAAAGTATCCTTCCGCGCCAACAAGAACAGATGGATCACAGAAAGCGTAGAACCTAGCTCTAGCTACCGAACAGGTTTTTGCAGAAAAATCATAAGTTTGTAAATATCAGTTTTCTCGAGAACGAGTGAAATTTTTATGTTAATATTTTCAACACCCCTTCTAAGATAATGTATCGATGTTCATTAATTGTTACCTTTTATTATTTTTATTATGAAGCCGGAAGTTTTCTATTGAAAAATATCAATTTTATTGATATTTGATCATTGTCAAAATTATAGAGGATGTGTGTATATAAAAAGTATAACTTAAATCAACATGTTTCTATTCTTGAACAAAGCGTTTCCGAAAAGAAAATTGCAAAACAATAAAAATTCTTGAAGATAACCATTTTTTCCCATGGCTCTGCATTTCCACGCCAAATGAAAAGGGGCCAATCGCATTAATATCAGTTTAATAAGTCACCAGAATAATTTCTGTATTGATAATATCCAAGCAGCCCACATGACTTGACCTATGAATACGTGAGAATGTTTATACCAACTTTTGTTAACTGTCACAAAAGTTCCTTCCGGGGCGGGATCTTGGTTTGTGGTCAGTATTTCTGACTGATAATCTCTAGATGCCCAAGGTTCGATTTTCGCAGGTACTATAGTTTTTTTTACCCGAAGGTGAATTGTTCCTTTGTTCGTCATGGTCTGCCTATGATTAGGTTTAAGGTGGGGATGTAGGGAAGGTGAGATAATGGCCAGTGTTTTTGCAGTTTTTATAGCAAACTTTTTTTTGTCTAAAATAAATCAAATATTGCTCCAGTACAAACATACGAGTTTAATTTTCTTCACATGGTGATATCAACAGTTATCTGTCATGAGCATAGCGGCGCGTTAGACGAGAAACTTTTTAAATTAATATAAGAAGTTTACATTAAATTTCAGGACACTCTTGATATTCAACAACTGTCGATATCACCATGTGAAGACAAATAAACTCTACGTTTTTAATGAATTATTTGATTTATTTTAGACACAAAAAAAAAGTTTGCTATAAAAATTACAAAAACCGTGACTTTTCCTCGCATCACGTTTCATTCCACCTTAAACTAGCTCTTGACAAGGGACAACATCTACATCTTTATTTGCAGTAGTTTGTTCTCAAGTAACATCCTCCTTTACCCTAGAATCGCTAAAAAGAAAGGTTTCTTGGTAAAGAAGAAAAAAAAAGAGAGAGCAGGACGTGCAATTCCCCTGCTACAATCAATCCAATACAACCCTCACATAACTAGACAATACCTTTCTATTCCCCCTTCTCCTTTTTCCTGTCTCGTTCGATGCGCGACTCGCGAGTTTCAAAGACGCGAAGAGGAAGAAGGAAAGCTGTAGGAAGAAGGTGGGGGGTCCTCAGATGAACTCTCTGTAAATAAATAATGCACCAACACATCTTCCCCAAGAGTTCTTCTTGCAAGCCACTCTAGCGGACCCTACGCGCGCAAGAACCGACCAAACGACCTCCGCGCCAGCAGTCACTTCTTGTGACGTGTGAGGGGGTATGAAAAGGTCACTTTGGAACGCGGCTCAATCTCCAGTTAGCCTCTTCCGTCGGGTCGCCTCGAAAAAGCAAGTGAGTGTACTGCAAGGGGGAGGGGGGGGGGAGGTTCTGGACTTACAGCGCGTGCCGATGACCCGGAATAGGAGACGTTAACTCATGTACAGATGATGGCAAAACTAACTTCTAGCCAACGATGTTGCCTACTTGTTTATAACATTTTAGAAAACATTATAAATAAATATTTAGTAAGGAGTGAATTGAGAAGATATGTTTTCAAATTTAAGAATATACAAATGAGAATACTGATAAAAAGATTCATATACAACAAAAATACCCTATATATGTTATTTATAATCCTGGAATATTAATTAGCTTACAGCAAAATTTTATAATATTAAAATATTTCAATGACTCAATAATTAAAGCATTTAAAAGAGTCAAATGGTCAAACTATCATTCATAACATATTAAAAATTCCAATACAAGCGTAGTTTAATACAAGAATGAAAGCTATAAAACTTATTTAAAACAACAAGTTAAAATAGGTTAACATCTCCGGTCAAAAGTTTTGATTACAATAATATATTTAAATTGAAAGTTAAGTTAATTTAATGAAAAAAATTGAGTTATGTCTAAGTCTTAGCTGAAATCAACGTCCCATTACTCCTTTATGGTAGTCCAGATCAGATGGAGAAGCTTATTATATATATATATATATATATATATCACCGGGTTTTACCACCAGTTCGGATTACATGTATATGTACTATACCTCAGTTTTAGCTTATGTGGTGCTGACTGACAGTTCACAGCTGACTTCTGACAGTCAACATTTAGGTATATATCTAAATTTTGACTGTCAGAAGTGACAACTGCTAAAGACATGTTTTTTTCAGATCATATGGTTCGGCATAGGGATACATAATTTGGTCTGGTAGCTTTTTAAAGCCGTCAGAAGTCAGCTGTGAGCTGTCAGTCAGCACCACATAAGCTAAAACTGAGGTATAATGTGTTAGGGATGAGGAAGGGTGAATATAGAGGAAGTATACCCGTATTTGCGTGGATGGAGAGTGGATAGGTAAATAAAAAAAACCTCAATAAGACCAACCGGGATTCGAACCCCGATAACCCAGTCTATTGCGAGTGTGACGCCTAAGCGGCCACCGAAGCGGGTTGTATCTTGGCAAGAAACTGATCAGTTCACCCTGCGAGGCCTCTCATTTATCGAGTGATAACACTTCACCGCTTCCATTCAAGAGTATACAGTTTATACACCCTTTGAATCTACTATTTACGCCCGGACCGAATTAATTTGCATTTCAAAATAAACTTCTCCTTGTTTCCTATTCTAGATAGACATATGCTTTCAAGGACATTACAATTTACATCCTGGCAGGGAGACTCCTACAAGCCATTTTCATGAATAAACCAAATAGCCTGAAATGAAGGCGATAAAAAAATATTTAAAAAACAAAACAAAAAAAGATCCCGACAATAATTTTGTGACAATGTAAGACTATTTGTAGAATTATTCAAGTATTTAAGGGTTTTGTTTCAAGGTTATAATTAACTTTAAATTTATATTTAAAACTCGTCGAGCGTAACCTAAAATTATGTAGGCCTACTGTAAATTAATATTGTAAAATATATCTTGACTTGGCGCTACGTCACAGATAGGACGCGTCGCTGACATCACGAGTCCCGATACCTCACTGAGTTGGTAATGTGTCCGCCTCCTTAGTTTCCTGAGCTAAAAGGTCCCGGGTTCAATTCCGGGAATAGCCGAAAAATGGTTCATTATGAAATGTGAGTTTCCCCTTTCACAGGGATGAAAAATGAATGGCCTGGGTGTTGCGTCTGTTTTAGATTTAAGTTAAGTTTATAAACGTGTGCTAATATATAAATGGGCGCACATAAATGAACGATAAAGGGGGGGTAGGGGGGCTATTATTACGCTGCAGTATTTACTTTTTTTTTTGTTAATATTTATGGAAAAATTAAATTGTATAAGTATATGGGATTTGGATGCAATTTTTTACTAACAAATTTGAAACATCAATAATGGAGTTAACAGATATAAAAATGATAAAATGTAAATCTTCTCCCATTATCTCTCAAAAGAGTTTTCTTTTCATTTTGTTTTGTTCAGTACATTTGTGAAAAATATAATGTTTCTTTTCAATGGGTTCGGCTACAACTGAATTTTAGTATTTGTTAATTTTTCAGAAATTTTTTTTGTTGCAAAAGTTGGCTCTTATAGCTCATATAATTATTTTAGAATTATGTTAAAGTACTCTAAAATTCCCTCTCAAAATGTTTAATTCCTGAAATTTTTTTCGAAGAGGGGAAGGGGGAGGGCGGCCACGTGCCACCCCATTTGGAAAACCCACATGGGCACCCTTGTGTGTGTGTGTGTGTGATTGTATATATAAGCCTGTTAAGAAAGTGCACGTTAAATATCTTAAATAATAATTAAGCTCGCAGTGTTGAAGTGACCGCACTAATTATCATACAGCCCCGCCCGATATGAAAGTTCATGTCTATAGCAATCGTATCCCCAAGGAGAAGGTGGAATACTGTTTCGTGGGTGACCATGCCCCGCGGTACACGTGTGTCGCACCTGCCCCCGCTGGGGGACCCAGGGCAGCTGCCGAGGAATGGACCGACACATGACTCCAGAGATATACGGCAGGAACTGGCCTTTCTTCTTCTTTTATTACTAGGATGTGACACGTACGGTCACGTGCAAATAGCCCTGTATTGTTTACAGGCTCCGGCTTTCTAGAGATGTCACATGGAAACATTTTTCTTAATTTTTTTTTTCGGGAAATTTTTTCCTTTTTTAAAAAAAAACCCATAGTTCAACCAATTAAATGTAACCAATGAAACTGAGATATCCCAGGTTTAAAGTCGACATTCCAGTTTAATTTATTCTGAGGATGTTAAAACGCTAAAGTAATTGAGCAGAAATTCATAAAACGCAAGAAACCAAGTGAGCTTATTACGTTCCTGGGTGGAGCTGTCCATTAGTAGGAGAACAGAGGAGGAAAATGCAAATGACAGTACAATTTGTGTTGTGACCACCTCCACACTTCTATTAAATTACATCATTCGAATCACAAAGATCCACTCTACGCTCCTATAACAGTTACCAGGACATTTAGCTCTTAGTGGTCAATCGAAATATGTGATTTTTTTAAACTTTTCAAAGTGTGAAATTTCAACTTTCAAACAATGTTTACAAGTCTATACATGTGTAGGGTCATAAAGAATAGTTTTATGTTGATTCCAGTAGACACCAAACTCGTGTACCATTCAAAGTTTTGTTAAAATTCAACCTAAGCGCAACATATTATGAGTGGCAATATCTCGGCTACCTAGAACGCCCCCCCATCTACAGAAAAATTAAAATAAGTTCCAATAAAGCAATGACAGCGATCCCCAGTTATATTCTCAAATTCACGTATAGACTACAGCGCTTGGTGGTTGAATGTGTCACTAACGTCGGGTTGTGCAGCAGACCAGATAAGTCAATAATTACTGTACTTTAATATTATAATCAAAGCCTTAGAGAAAACATCTCCTTCCTCTGAGATTTAATGATATCAACGTTTTCACGAAAAAAATTTCAATTATAACTGGGCCATTATTTGTTCTGTAGTTTACTATCAGTAAATCATAAATATGATAGTTAAAATAATGTTAAGGTTGGTTTCAGTATTTGATAACCCCCATTTGCGTGAATAAAGAGTAGAAAACGATTTGGGGACACACACACACACACACACACACACACACACACACACATCCTAATTTCACCCATATGAGATAAGGACTCTTGACTTTTCCGTGAATGGCAAACCAGACCAAATGAACTTAACATTTAGACCTCGTGCCCACCGATGCGGGTTGTTACCTATTATTTTATCCACCGGAATAAAGACGAAAGTCCTTTAAAAGTCTACTCAAATTGGAGAAAGCATACGCTTGAACAGTTGATTGTACTCGAATAGTGACGCTTAGACGGTCGAATTGATCTTAGGTTACGGATATAGCCGCATATTAGTACCTATATTTGAAAAATGACAACTAGAAACGGGAATCAAACCAGGGGGCCCTTGCCTGAGCGCGCCACTCCCGAGCCGTCGTTGGCTGTGGTGTCAATTATAGCTCATAGTAAGCCCATGATTTCCACACGTCCATCACAGACTCTGCCTTAAGGTGGGGATGTAGGGAACGAGAGTTAAGGGCACTGTTTTTGCAGTTTTTATATCAAAACTTTTTTGACCAAAATAAATCAAATATTGCTCCAGTAGAAACATAAGAGTTTAATTTCCTTCACACGGTGATATCAACATTTGTTGATTATCTGTCAAGGCTGTCCTAGAATTTAGTGACAGCTTTTTCTCGTAATTTAAAAAGTTTCTCATCCAATGCTGCTACGCTCTTGACAGATATTCAACAAATATTGATATCATCATGTGAAGAAAATTAAACTCTTAGGTTTCTATTAGAGCAATATTTGATTTTGTCAAAAAAAAAAAGATTTTTTTCATTAAAACAACAAAAACACTGCCCTCTTCTCGCGTCCCCTACATCCCCACCTTAAAGCCAATCCAAGGGTCCCGTGCCCAGGTGTCGTTTTTCAGAATGTAGGCCTATGAATAGATGCTCAGGTATAGCACGATTTCCTTACGAAGGGCTTCCTGAAAAACCTTTTATTTCCATCATAACTCTACTATTTAGGTCGTTAATACCCCGTAAACCTATAGGAAGGGCGAGAGAAAATAGCGCCAGCGACGACCAAATTATTTTAGGGGTTTTTCTCAACCACAACAGAGCTCAACTTGATTACCAAACTCCGTCCATAGCGCAATTTCATCGTCACATTTATGAAACATCCGGTACGTCAAGGCGAACTTATCTTTGACTATTATATAAATAGCACAGTGGACCGGCATCGCACCAAAAAAAGACAATCCGGCCCCTCGCATGCAAATGGAGTCCATCTATTCTGTAGTCGCGGATCATTAGGAGACGACTGGATTCAGAGGTTTATGGCACAGATGACGTCATCGGCCCTAGCTACAAGACCATTAGAACAAGGAGCTAAGTCACATAGCTTGAGTATGGCATTATTTGACCGTGAGAGATGCAGTATCTAGTTGGGTCGCCGATGTGTGAAGACTTTTAGCAGCGTCACCCAGGGTGCACCTTGGATGTTGTATGAACCCGAGAATGAGATGACGTGATGATAGTGATTATGAAGTCGCGGAGCCAGTAGAGATCGTAACCACAGCTTAAGCCTAACTAACCAGACCATAGTGACCAAAGTAGGAGTTCGCCTTTCGGAAAACAATACCTATGGTACCGCCAGGGGAGGACTGGGCGGCCGGGACACCAGGCGATCCGGTGGGCCAGTTTGATTTGGGCTGTCGCAACTAATTTAGATTAAAATAAATTCATTCAATTCAAACTTAAGTTATTGTTTTTTTAATTCTAATCAAAAGTTCTAGAGACTAAGTCTGAGGTTCCCAGAATGCATCATTCGTGAAGATACACGATGGCATTAAATATAAAACCATCCTGTTTGTTGTTTCTTGGCGCTGTTTACAAACAAACGTAAAATCACATGTTTAATGATCTACACAAGTAGCGAGTACAGGATCATTTTACAAACTTGAATATATCAATTTTTTTTTAAATAATCATTTATGTGAGGGATTTAACGTGCACTTTCTAAACAGACTAATAATATCAGCATACGATTATAAACTACCTTAAATCTATAACAGACACAACATCCAGCAGTTAATTCATCACTGTGAAAGGGGAAACCCATCTCACCAATGATAAATTGTTCGGCCATGCCAGGAATCGTACCCGGGACCCTTAGCTCTCTCTCTCTTTATATATATATATATATATATCAATAAAGACACCCAGCTATTGTCCAAGCATTTTTGCTCATGTCAGTAGAAAGTTGAAACTGATCATCGATAATGTAGACGAAATGGCCTCTGGATTAAATTAACTAATGATAAATATATAAACACTTCATCTCAGCACTTCAGCTTACACTGAAACATAACATCAGGGGTAGATATTATTAATATATGATAAGGGCCGTCATATTTGCAGTCCCGGGCTGCTTGGAATCTGCCAGTCCACCCTTGGGTAGCGCCGGGGATCGAACCCGGGGCCCTCTACATCAGTACCCAGGGGGCGCTGACCACTAGACAGCGAGGACAGTCCAGGACTTTACTATTGCGAGGTTACACTGTTGCCAAATCTCCTCGCTTTCTGTCATGTCTGAAGGTGGTGTCTCGGGATAAGAAGGGGCTGCTGGGACGAACCAGCGTTGCCAGACTGTGTCTTATATTTAAGGGAAAATTGTCCACAAAAAATGATAGCGTTGTTCCTTAGTTATAACCATACAGTTATCTCAATAATGATATCAAGTCAGGGTTGTTATGATTTGACCCAGCCCAAAAAAAATCACCTTGGTTTTATTCATAAAAAACACTTAAACCCCCCCCCC
>CABFWO010001214.1:75034-130137 GCA_902155825.1 Timema genevievae
TGTCTTCCCAACTTGACCAATGAAATTCCCGACTTTCCCCTGATCATTTCTTAAAATTCCCGACTCAAAAGTATGTCACAACCTTCTTATCTCGCCCCTTCCCACCGTGTTTTATTTAAGAATAATAATAAAATTTAAATAAACCTATTTTAAAATTTGTAATAACAAAGTCTATTAGGAATTAGGAAATTATTAAATATATTACACAGCTAAGATAGTTCGAATCACATTGTAAATTACTGATTTAATGATTAATATATTTCATATTTTGAGTAAAACAACATTTCCCCGGATTTGTTGTTGTTGTAATTTACCAAATTCCCGACTTATTCCCGTTTTTTCCCAACTAATTCCAGTTTTCCAGGATGGTCGAAGGATTTCTGAGGCCACGCAACGTATCACTGAGTAGATTTGAGAGTTTACTTCCGAAACCTTGGCTTAGCATTGATGAAATGTGCGCTTCCCCTTTCACAGCGATGGATTATAACGGCCGCGTTCTGGGTGTTATCTGTTTTCTAAATTTAAGTTGGTTTATAAATCGTGTTATGATATAATCAGTTGGTTAAAAAAAAAAGAGTAAAAGTTGGATACCTCCAATTACAAAAATATATCCTTAATTTTTACCTGAAAATGTTTCGTTTTGGAAATTTTTCAATCTGTTTTATTCCCGGAGAAAAAAAAATTCAGCTATTTAAATGAAACGAAAACAAATTTCTACAGAGGACGTTAACATCAGAAACATTATCAAATGAGTTACATAAAGCAATAACAGCGCTCGGTGGGTGAATGTGTCACTAACATCGGGTCTGCTATACACCAGCCATGTTAATAAACATATAGCAACTTACTTCGATATTATAATAACTTCTCTAGTTGTCGTAAAAGACCCTTTCTTTGAAAATTATACCGTACCTGCCAATATGAATGACAATCTCACTATACGTAGTATAATCACAAAGTTTTTATGTATTATTGTTATTATTATTATTATTATTATTAAATTCCCAAAATAGTGGACACGCTGATTAAACGTCAAGCTCATCTGATCTGATCCACCGGTGACGGGGAGATCAGAGTTCGAACCCCGGCCGGATGTAATAAAGTTATTTTATTTATTGAAACATTTCTTATTCTTCCTCCTTGCAAATTCGGGATCACTTCCACTAAATCACACCTCCCTCATCACTACCCCGGTTAGTGTGGTCAAATGACGCGGGTCAACTTGGCCACCTGACCTAGAGCCTACCCGGTTTTTGAAAATGACCATCGTTTGTGCCACGTCAGTGCTGTAATTTAGTAGGCACTTATCTAACTGTCGTTATCACCACGTCTCACTACCTGTTCAGGTCATACGCCCACGTGATAAATACTCTAGTGGGGGGTTGGCACGAGGAAAGAAGCATTTAGAGGTAGCATAAGCTAGCCGCATTCGTGTGGAAGGAGAGGGGGGAAAGCAATTAAGAAAAAACTCCCCTTAATACACCCGACCGGGATTCAAACCCTGACCTCCCTGTCAACAGCAGGCCAGTCAAACACGAGAGTGACGCCTCAGACCATTGAGCCACTGACGCGGGTCACTTACTAACGATGTGTTAAGGGTGGCTACAGTAGCCCCATGGCTTCTTTGGTGCTGACTGACAGTTCACAGCTGACTGTCAAAAGTGACAGCTGCTAAACACATGTATTTTACAGATCATATGGTTCAGCGTAGGGATACATAATTTGGTCTGGTAACTTTTCAAAGCCGTCAGCTGTCAGCTGTGAGCTGTCATTCAGCACCAAAGAAGCCATGGGGCTACTGTAGGTTTATATCAGGTTAGCCATCGGATAAAAGAAATAATATTCTATAGCTACGGATGGAGGTTTTCAAAAACCGGGTGGCTAAACGCTGGTTGGCCAAGTTGACACACGTGCCAAATGCTGACATCTCGGACGGGCGTCAGAAGACGATGTGCAAAAAAATAATTTTTTTTTAAAGAAAATGTCCACTTGCCGGTTCCGACACAACTGTGACGCGCATGGTTACTGAAGAGAATGGGGTGGGGTTGGGGGGTACCTGTTGCGAGTGTATCACGTGTGCCGTCAGCTGCAGAAGACACACACACACGTTACGGTGCGTCGCAGGGGTGTAGGGCCCTTTCACCTGGCACGAACCCCTGTACCCCCCTCGTCCAGCAGGAACCCCTTCACGGTGACGTCACGCCGGCTGCGTGGATCTAGGGCAACTACATCGCGCCTAGAGGCTTTTTTTTTTGTTACCAGACTCTTAAGAGGAAATCGTTGCGCGAATGTACAGTTGTAGTCACTAAAAGTGGCCGGATTAGAGGCAAACACATTTTTTTAATAGAAAATTGTCTTATTATTATCATTATTATTTGAAGTATTTAACCGTTCACTTTCTGAACCGACTGATTAAATAAGCACATGAGAATTTCTATGAGCGAGAACGAAAGGTGCTCCCAATTTTGCCGGAAAGGTATTTTCACATACTTTCCAGTGTTCTTTTCCACGTCACAATGGACATCACATGTGACCGAAGGCTTTACTTATCCTCCGAAGTAAGTTCTGCTAAGGATTTTTATCACTCAAGGAAAATCCGTCGAGCTCGGCTGAGTCTGAACACACAAACATCGGGTGTTGAGGCGATCTCTTCACCCCCAAGACCACAAAGGTCGACCGCGACTTACTACCAGTTAGGGTTATACTCATATTTACTCGCTAATGTTTTAGCGGTGAAGAAGGTTGGATATAGAGGGGAGCTTACCCACATTTGCGTGAAGGGAAGGTGTAAAATCACCTTTAGTAAACCCGACCGGGATCCGAACCTTGGGACTTCCCGTCACCGGCAGTCCAGTCAATTGCGATGGTGACGTCTTAGACCATTCAGTCACCGAAGAGGGTCACTCAGGCCGACTTAAATTGAAAAGAAGGAAATTTTCTTGTGACAATTTTTTTATAGGCATTTGTTCCTTTACATATTGATTCAACACACCCAGCCGGGGTTCAAGCTCCGAGCTTCCAGTCACCGGTAAACCAGATTAAACGAGTTTGATATTTAGACTGTGTGCCCTTTACCAACATTGAATTTGTATGAAATATTGATTTAGAAGTTAAGCTTAGCGCGATGCTTCCTTTACAAAAAATTGTACACTAAGTTAACATAATTGAAGTGTCTAATTAGTCAAAGTGAAGTGCGAAAGAATACATTATTTTATATTTGAGGTATTTAAAGTGGGATTGTAGTTTTATAGAAAAACCTTCTTTTGCCCATAATAAATAAAATAATTCTTTAGTCCAGAGCTTAATTTTCTACCTAATGGTAATCTCAACAGTTGTTTATCTGTCAAGGGTGTCATGGAATTTAATGAAAACTTATCTTCATTAAAAAAAAATTTCTCATCGAATGCTGTTATGCTCGTGACAGATATTCAACAACTGTTGATATCATCATGTGGAGAAAATTAAATTATATGTTTGTACTGAAGCAATATTTTATTTATTTTGACCAAAATAATGTTTTGCTATAAAAACGGCAAAAACACTGGCCTTTTCTCGCGTCCCCTACATTCCCACCTTGACCTGCACTTTATGAACCGACTTATTATATCAGTACGACTTATAAACTAACTTAAATCCAGAACAAACACAGCGGCCAGCCTCCCAGTCGTTTGTTATTCCTGTGAAAGGGGAAACCCAATTTTTACCCCGTGCTAACATTATCGGCCATGACGAGGAATCGAACCTAGGACCCTTAACTCGGCGGTCAGACACGCTACCGACTGAGCTAAGATGTCTGACGGGTGAAACTACTCGTGATTCATATTTCACTTGATCCTGAACAACCCGAACACACTTTAGATTTTACTTTAAAAATAAGTTGTGGGGAAAGACTGGTAATGAAAGTTAAATTAGCCATTTCGAAAGTGTTTTATTTAGTAAAAACCTGTCAATTTCTGGATTTCTTGAGTTTGTAAGTAGATATGTAGTGAATAATTAGGTCCAATAAAATAAAAGATGCAAAATACGGTAGATTCTATTGCGACCTTAACATAATTAAATTATGACAATCTTTAAAGCCAAACTGTTTCTTTAACTGCATCGGCGGGCATGCAGACAAAATGTAAGGCTTATCTAGTCTGATTTGCAGAGGACGAGAAGATAGGGAGTACCGGTATTCGAATCCTGGTCAGGTGAGCAGAGGGTGTCGCTCCCCATACCCATAAATAGTTTCTCAATCTCCCTCCTAGCAAATGAGAGTACACTTTCTCTAAAACGTTACCTCCATCCCTACCGCATTACTATTGATAAATCGCGGAGAATCCTAACGGTTTGTTAGATACGGGGGGAAAACCAAAAAGTGTTTCTATGTACAGTCCAATTTTTTATAGGAAGAGCCTTTTGAAGAAAAAAAAAACTCCATGTCATCATTCCGCAATCAAGCCATACTGACACGAGCGGCCGCCATTCTGTTGGCGAATAAAGTGCAAACTTCTGTAGATAGGGGATGTCATGTGGTCAGTATAAAGAGTCCTACGGCTGTTAATTTCAGTTTTCTAGATGTAATCCGCTACTTATTTATTCAAGTAGCTTCTCATTCATCCTCACCAGGTCCAATGCTTCACAGAAACTTTCTGGAAGTGCCGGGGACCAAACCCGGGACCTCTGGATCTGGACACGAAGGCGGAAAATATTTCTTTGAGGCCAATTTTACGATATTGTTATTGTTATTGTATAGGTATCGATAATATCTATCAAGAGTCAGCTGCAGATATCATGGCTTGACGTATGAATGCGTGATGTAACGTGCAGCGACTGCAATAGCATTCTGGATAGTGTTGAAAAAGGACCGTGAACCAGTTTTTTTTTTTCAAACCCACCTCAGAAAGAGCAACAACCATGTTGCACGCATCTGTCACCGGAATCTCCCTCTGAAGACGCGAGCCGTGAAACGTCACTAACACAATCGGGAGTGACGTCACAAGGACGAGCAGGTGAGAGATAAGAGTAAAGGAACATCACAAGAATGAAGAACAACAAATCGGTTTTCGCAGTGGTCGAGAACATTAGCGCCGGTTATGGCCACCCCAAGACGGCAGATAACAGCGAGTCGTCCTTTTTAAACAATGACCCCAACCCATGGGAGACTTTAGCTCGAATCCCAGCAAGCTCAGGGGGACCGTAATGTCGGCGAAAAATAGTAGTTTTGAACAAAAACACGATTTCCCTCGTATTTAATATTGGGCGGAATGTTCTGTCAACAGGGAGGGAGAGATATCACGTGAAATCGACAGACGGGTGAACGCATTTCGGAGAGTAGTTGGATGTATGTGGACTATTGCAAAGAATGAAGTAGTATCGAAAGAGACAAAGATTGCAGTATATAAAAGTGTGTTGTATGGATGTGAAGTGTGGCTTTGTCAGGAGAAACACAAGAGCAAGGTGAATGCGGTTGGAATGAGATATCTAAGAAATGGAAAAACTCGTATGGACTGAGTGAGTAACGAATGGGTGGCGAAGGAGTGCGGTTAGAAAGGGAATCCAATAGGTCGATGTGAAATAAGCGTTTTACGTTGGTTTGGGCAAGTTGAGAGGATGAGTGTGGATCGAGTGATGGAGCAAATATATGAAGGTAGAGCGTGTGGATCAAAAGGAAGAGGTAGGCCACGCAAGGCGTGACTAAATGTTGTAGACGAATGTGTGAAAAAGAGAAACATTAAGAGTTTTAAGAATAAAAGAGCATGTATTACTCGGTGTATGGATGTTGTTGAAGTAAAGGGAGTATGCAAGAATAGGGAAATGTGGAGAAAGTTAGTGAGGATGGATTAGGTACGGAGTTGTTTTTTGAGCTATATTAACAGTTATTTTACTACCTCGTAAGAGGATTGTGTCTGTGTATGTGTGTATGTATGTATGTATGTATGTATGTATGTATGTATGTATGTATGTATGTATGTATGTATGTATGTGTGTGTGTGTGTGTGTGTATGTATGTATGTATGTATGTATGTATGTATGTATGTATGTATGTATGTATGTATGTATGTATGTATGTATGTATGCATAGAAACCATGATTAGTATAAAAATGATTGTATATCGGTAGATAAAATATTTCTCTTTTGTTAGTATCTACTCAATTACTAAAAAAATAAATAGCGAGGGAGGGATGTGGGTTTATTTTAAGTTTCTAATCGTGGTGTGAAGGGGGAGAAAAATATAGGTTTGACTTAAAATTAAAGACAGAAAGCTCGAAATTAATGGGGAGTAACTAATCTGCAGCCATTATCGATGTAAAACTCCACTAGTGTTATTATTATTATTTGTTTAGCACCCCGTCTTACTACCCGTTCGTTATACGCCAACGAACTAATTGCTCTGATGTGTTAGGTATCAGGACAATTGGATTTAGAGGAAGTGTACCCGCATTTGCGTGGAAAGAGAGCGTGAAACTCTTCAGAAAAAAAAACCTTTATTACACCCAATCGGAAGTGAACCCCGATCTCCCTATCATCAATAGTCTAGACCAGGGGTCTACAAACTCTTGGTATTGCTGTGCCAAAGTAATATTGCAAAGTCACTCAGCGTACCAGCCAACCTAAGCTAAGCTAGTTAACTAGTACAACTATGAAAACAAATTTAAGTTGATGATTGTAAAATTTAATTGTGACAACATGTTTCTAAATCGAATACATTAAATAACAACTATTTTTTCAATATTTCATATTTTAATAGAAATAAGGATAAATACAAAAACTAGAAAGGTGTTTAGCAAAATTTAAGTTTTCAAAATATTATTTTGAAATTTTGAAACAAAACAATTGAACCATTTAAACATAAAACTCGTTAGTATTAAAATGATTACCCACATCAATGGTATCAATTAAAAATAAAGGTTTTATATTATTTGTATTCAAATCGCCCAGCGTGCGAGTGAAAATAGTTCCGCGTGCCACTATTGGCACTCGTGCCGTAGATTGCGGACCCCTGGCCTAGACTATTGGGAAAGTGACGCCTTAGGCTACTGCGGTCACCGAAGCGGGTAAGCAATAATTAAATAGGGCTGTGGTTCGAGAGAATCTTGCAAATTTTGAAATGTTAAAAAAGCATGACAAGTTCAAGCGCCCTGGTCAAGCCACATATTTTTTTGGGAAGGGTGGGGAGGTCAAGGAGGGGGGGCTTCTTTAAGCTTTCAACACACGTGAGAAGGAGACACCCAAGGGGGACTGTCTTCTAAACACACGAAGAGGTGTCCCCGAAGGAACGGGGGACGGTGGTCTGTAACGGTCCCGCGCGGCAGGTGATGAGATGAATGAAAGTTACCGGCCGTGCACCTGTTAGATCACCAAACACAGCCCCCCCCCCTCCCTTCCCGACATCCATCAGCACCCCGAATATCTGGCGGGCTACCACTAAACAACGATTCGCCAGGAAAGTCATTCACTTAGATTTAGAGGGCGTCCTTAAATTACGCTAAGAGATTTTTTGGGGTGGGGGGAGGGGGATCAGTATTTTTTTTATGAGAAAAAAGAGGAGGGGGAAAAGGGCGGTCGGTAAGAATCCATCTTACGTAAATTTTTTATATCAAAGTTAATAGTAAATACGTCAAAAAAAAACTTGTCAGAAAATATTTTAATTATTGCATTACACTTATATTTAATTTACCTTATGATACATTAAACCTAATTTTATTGCGATACTAATAATTAAAGTTGTCTAAGATTTCATATAACTCACTTTATTACCAATAATGTATAAAAATAACCAACCGTTTAAAATAATGTCATTTACCGAATTGTAAAAAATTACTTGAGGATACTTTTTAAATTTATTATCACATGTACTATAATATCTCTTGTTGCCACAGCCAAGAAACAAAACACATCATGGTTTTATTAATATTTTTTTAATTTCAATTAGTTATGAAAAAGTCAAGGGTAGTATTAATAGAAGTGTTTAGTAACAGTTTTTTTTATGATAATAATAATAATTTCCCAATGAGTGACTTTGACTAATGTTTGTGATAACAATATTCTGTTAGCCGTCAGTTACCACCACTCCTATGCTGGATGAACTCACCGCTCAATAAACTATCCGGTTTGTAAAAATAGTCCCACGTTTTTATTTAATTCGACACCGGTGCCGGTGGACACGCAGACCAAGGACCGGGACTGTGAAGCTCAGACGAACGAAAATACTTCACTTCCTGCACGTTGATTCTTTTTATTTTCTTAAGAACCGTGTCTTACCAACCATCAGGGCTATACGCCTTTAAATTTTCGGTATTGGGGTACCCCGGACGAAGAAGGTAGAAATAATTCGCATTTGTGTGAAGGGAGAAGGGGGGAATCTGTTCAGGTACACACCCGACCGGGATTCAAACCAGCAACACAATTTCATGCGAGAGTGACACTTTAGACACCACATCCCCCGATGCGGGTAGTTTTAGATTCACTGCATGCAGCACCTCAGTTAAGTACTCACGTGAAACTAGTCGGAGAGGATTGACAGACGAAGGGCGTAACTTACCTGTAACAAGAAAATAACATAAATATTAGTTTTGTTAAAGAGTATTTTTTTACTTCTAGTTCTTACAAAAAGAAATTTAGGGTTTTCAAAAACAAGATTTTTAGGAAACTGTTTGATCTGAAATGGGATGAGAATACTTGGTAGTGGAGGAGGTTACATAATGATGAGTTGTATACATTTTACTCAACTAAAGACAGTGTTAGGATAGTTAAATCTCGTATATTACGGTGGGTATATGCAGCAAAAATGAAATAATCTATAACCGTGTTCAGAAGATTGACCTAGACGCATATGGGAGGAGAGCAGTAAATTATACTTAAAATAAATAGGGTGTAATGAGGTGGACTGGATAAAACTAGCTCAAGCTAGGGAAAGTGTGTAATGAGGTGGACTGGATAGAACTAGCTCAAGATAGGGAAAATGTGTAATGAGGTGGACTGGATAGAACTATCTCAAGATAGAAATCGGGTGTAATGAGGGGGACTGGAAAGAACTATATCTATACGGGAAAGTAGAGCTAAAAATACCAGAGTTAAAATATATATTCTTATTAAAGTATGTACAGTTTCTATTCAGCACACCGATAAACAAATTTACAAACAGTTTTAAGAATCTTGACTAATAAATTCACATATGACGTTAAAGGAATTATGAAAGATATGACAAAATTGTATTCGTCTTATTAAGTTCTGTATTATTTGAGAATCGCTTATTTTTATTTGTTATCTTCCTTTTGTATGTTATTTATATACTTTTTATATAATAAATTGAGTCCTTCGAAAATACATGTTTTATTTGGCAGCTCATTCTTATATTTAAATTTTGAATGCGGCCCTTGAATAAAAAGATTGGCCCGGATCTAAAAGATGCTCCAAATCTCCATCCAGGAAAACAAATGAAACGCTACTTGCCAGTGGGAGATTCGCCCAGCCCTATGTATACTAATATGTCAAAAACACCAACAACTTTAGTGATTTATTAATGTTATTCTTTCCCCGCATTTGCGTGGAGGGAAAGTGGAAAACTATATTGCAAAAACCACCCTCAGTAGACCCGACCGAGATTTGAGCCTCGATCTCCCCGTCATCGGCAGAATAATCAACTGCGAGAGTAGCGCCTTAGATCATGCGGCCACCAAAGCGTGTCTATTTGTATATTAATTCGTTGTGTTTCAGGTATAGTTATTTCAGTAAATGCGACAATTCGTGAATTTAATATACGGCCAAGGTCATGGTTTAACCAGTAGTGTCGATTGGTATTTTAATTCGTTCTCGAGCTTCCTTTATGGAAACATCAGAACATTCCTCGAGAATTAATGAACAGAAGGGACCCTTCCAGTTTAAATCTGCTTCGTTATTTTAGTTTTGATTTAACCTAACGTGAAAATTCAGTGCAGGGAAAAGGGGAAAAGGGTATATCAAGAAGAAAAAAAAAGGCCAACAAAATCAAAGTATGAAAGAGCAGCACCTTAATCCCCTCCTAGCTGGAAAAAGCCGCACCTTAATCCCCTCTTAGCTGGTAAAAGCAGCACCTTAATCCCCTCCTAGCTGGTAAAAGCAGCACCTTAATCCCCTCCTAGCTTGGAAAAGCCGCGGAAAACTGCGGCCACCGTGTTCACAGTCCCAGTTGAAGACGGAACTCTCCAGCAGGCAGCGCGCCTCGTGACCGATTTGTGAGGCTTGTTTGGCTCGTGAGAGGGACGGACGGTCGTGTTATCTGTGGTGGGAGGGTTCGGTTTGTCTGCCGGGAGTTATTCTAGGACACCACTTCACTGATAACTGCCCCAAGCCTGCGGTACAGCTCTGCGGTTTTAACTTGGCGGGTTCGTCAACAGGGTTGCCACTATTTTACCAAAGCAACATTCCATATTTATCTATTTTCAAAAAGAATCACTATTTTTTTTGTTTTTTGCAAAAATAGAGGAATGACATTCCATTTTTCCTCAAATTGACTATTGTGATGCAATGCCAATGGTGTTTAGAACAGGATGATTTTACTTAAGTGGGGAAATATATTCAGTTAATGATCAACCCAAAGTCTTAAGGAGAGAAATAAAGGGCCGGTGTAGGAGGGGGAGATAAGACATTCATTAGAATCTGCGTGCTTAATTCTTATGTTCACTTTTTTTTCGATGCAAATTACCTACTAACATCCCAAATTCACAAATATTCCAGTGATGTTAAAGTCTATTGTGAAATTTCCTGTTTCCCCGGTTTGACATGTGCCTGGAAACCCTGAATTCAACCTTACGCTGCGAAAACCACAATTTGACTGAAACATAAAACAAATTAATGGCTGTTTCGCCCAGCCCACGATCGAAAGCAACGATTTCCTTATTTATCGGATGCCTCGACTAGGCCAGCGACATCGGGCAGAGATTCGGAACACATTATTTTTTCAAGAGGAACAAGCCATTAATAACTAAGAAATAAAAAAAAAGAGAGAAATGGGGAAATGCCTCGGGTGTTGCGAATATTGTGACATTTTAATTTGGTGCTACGAGGACTTAAAAATGCCTCCGAGCTGTGTGCCTTGCTAGCACAACTCAAGTGCTCAGCTGGTTGATTCAACAATAGCCCTTGGAGACGATCGGCCTGTCAGCACGTAAGGTGCCTCCGAGCTGTGTGCCTTGCTAGAAGAACTCAAGTGCTCAGCTGGTTGATTCAACAATAGCCCTTGGAGACGATCGGCCTGTCAGCACGTAAGTTGCCTCCGAGCTGTGTGCCTTGCTAGGAGAACTCAAGTGCCCAGCTGATGACTACAACAGTAGATCTGACGTTCAGCGGCTCAGCACGTAAGAGACTTTGTATCCAAGAGGCCAGAGTCTGGTGATATACAGGACCCGCATCACGGTAAGGAAGATAGAGTTACTTGCAGTGTTTAAATCTCGCACTTGAGCCAAAATCTGGCCGACACAAAGACGTGTGTAAGGGCTCCCAGACGGATCAATTACACGATGGATTACTTGGGACTTTAGGGGAAATAGCAGGAGAGGGGTATAGGGGCCCACTTGCATTGGTTGAACCTAAGGCTCAAGTTCAAAAGTTTGATAGCGATCGGACTCTACTAAAATTGGAATCCGTCTCCGTGGACAGTTAGCTTAGGAAACCTACTACAGCCCTAAGGCCCGTTTGTAATAACAAGACTGAGATAAACAGAAAGTGGGGTGGAAAAGAGGGTGCGTTGATTCGCTATCCACTTTGCTTTAACTCAACGTACCTTATACTCAACTCCACCTGCTTTAAGCAATCTCGTTCTTGCATACGGGCTATATAGTTCAATAACTGGCGGTAAAAATCTTACTAATCTTATTGACATAATTTATTTAAATGGAAAAATTAACACCAAAAATTAATTAAAAATTATTAAAATGGACACGAGAGAATCGAACCCAACAACCTTTAGCTTAATACGCCAATGCTCTTACTACTGAGCTATCCAGGAGTCATCCCGTGCCACTGTCAATCTTCACTCATATCGATCGACTCCTGAATAACTTAGTGTTGAGAGAATTGGCTTCTATGCCAAAGGTCCAGGGTTCTATTCCCAAGTCCAGGTGTCATTTTTCAATTTAAAGAATATGATATTTATATGCGGCTATAACAGTAATTAACAAATATAATAGCTTGGTTATTTAATCCATCATAAGTCCTAAGTGTTGAGTGGCAACCTAAAGAAGGATTCTAGTAGGAAATACCTTTTATAAAACATATTTCTTCTCTGTCAGCAATGAAAATATTTTATCTTTATAATAAGTGTTATTTTATAGGTATTGATATTATCTATGAAACGGAATAGCATAAGATAACAAGACAAACGTATGAATACATTAAAGTAGTTTTAGTAACTTTTGTAACTATCAGATAAGCCTTCTAACAAAATCCTTCCTTAGGTGAGCTGTGTGCTAGGCTGTTAATGTTTGTAAGTCGTGTGCGATATAGCCCTACTCTCAAATGCAGGTTAAATATTCCAATTTGAAATTCAAAATCTCATAGGTTAACTAAAAGTTTAAATACGCCAACATTCAACTATATTAATATATGTCATTTAGGTTGCACCCTTTTGGTTAAGATAAAGTAATCAGCCAAAGGATACTTGTCTGTGCTATTTTTATGAGTCCTGAACACGTTTGATGGCCGATCAGATAACCCGGCCAGATAACTCCCCGTTATTAATCTAGTTGAGTGCGTAATCGAGAGCGAGCAAGGGGGGTGTAATCTTTTGTTTACTAGCTCTTTAAACTGTTAGAATGGGCTATGAAACTTATCGGAAGTTGGTAAAACATTTTTTATTTTGTACCGCGTCTTACTATCCGTTCGGGTTATATAAGCCTTAGTAAAACTGAGCGAGATATAATACCTTAGGTCTAGGCCTTAATCTTTTAGGAATTTACGTACATTTCCAACACCAGAGTAAGCCCTTCCTATCTAAAAGTAAGGGTTCGGCCAGACTGGCGAGCAAGCGCGTGATTAGCAGATAGCTTTCTACAGATGTTGACGAGGAGGCAATGGTTCGAATCTTGAATCAGTGAACTGAGAGTGGTTTATAACAAGTGATTTATTGTTGTGGTTTTCTCATCCTCTCTCCACGCTAATGGTTATTATTATTTGTAAAGGCCTACTTTGATTATAATATTGAAGTATTTTAACATATCAGTTTTACATATATACACATATAGGTATAGTTTATGATCTTACCAATTAAATTAAGCCGTTAGTAGCAAGTGTGCTATACCTCAGTTTTAGCTTCTGTGGTGCTGACTGACAGCTCACAGCTGACTTCTGACGGCTTTGAAAAGCTACCAGACCAAATTATGTATCCCTACGCCAAACCATATGATCTGCAAAAAACATGTCTTTAGCAGTTGTCACTTCTGACAGTCAAAATTTAGGTATATACCTAACTGTTGACTGTCAGAAGTCAGCTGTGAACTGTCAGTCAGCACCAAAGAAGCTAAAACTGAGGTATAAACCTATCTATATTAATTAATAAAAATGTCAAAATGAGAAGTTTTCCTAGCACTCAATGAACCAACATACAATAATATTTCCTAGCGCCTGTAAACTAGACTGTACCGGGTCGAGCGCGCGCGCTTGAAAAATAGAACCAGTTCTATCTTTCAAGCGCGCGCGCTCAGTCGCTCGCTCGCCCATTCTGGCCGTCCCCTAAGGCGCACGTAGGATGACACTGAACGTTTCGAAACATGATGAAACAAAAACACAAAATATTCTGCCTGTGCTAAGATGGCGGCGTGTAATGATAGTGATTATCGATACTGATGGACTGTTAGCCACAGTTTCCTGGGATTGATTGGTTAAGCAGTAGTAAACATCAAGGAAGAGATACTGGGTTCACCCTATCAATAAAAAACGAACCGAGAAAGATTCTTTGAAGTCCATACAGGCACTTAGAAAGAAAGCTCCCTTACAAATTTCCTAACTTCACTCGAATAAGTTTTAAAACTAACAAAGCACAAAAACCCACTTCAGTGGCCGCATGGTCTAAGGTGATAATCTCGCAAAAGACAAGACTGATGATGACGAATATCCCTGGTCGGGTGTACTAAGAGTGGTTTTCCTACTTATACTACTTTTATATAAATGGCTATTCATGAGGCCCAAGACGGAGGTGGTGTCCCATCTCTGCGGGATCCTCGGTTCGAAAGCCAACCAGTGACAAGCCAATAAACTCTACGAGGACGATAAAACACGAATGAAAGCTTTTTTATATATTAAAAAAAGTCCTGCTAGCACGTCAGCAATGGGTCAGCCTGTAGGAAGGACTCTTAAACGAAGTCAATTGGAGTGACCGGTCCCTAAAATGAAAAATAGTACGAGGTTAACTAGACAGAGATCCAGGAAACAACACAAGAGATACATTATCTTCTAGCCTCGTCATCAACATAACGTGTATGCTCGTGTGCAAAAGTGTATTAACTAGTTAGCAAAACATTCAATTAGCCTTATTTCAGCCTTCATGTTCGAGAATATCAGAAGGGAGTGAGATAAATCTTAAAGGGGGGCAAGTTTATTCCAGGGGAGTGAGAAGTGTATTCCAGTCAGGGGGGTACAAGTTATTTCCAGAGGGGGAATCCCCCCCCTCAACCTGTTCGCACACCAAATCTTGACTTTGGTTTGTGTGGTTTTTTTTTTAACTAAATGAATCACTTTTTAAAAAGAAAAGCAATGTACAAAAATCAATACGTAACTTAAGTAGGACTACCTTGCAAAAATTGAGAAGCGCTATCAGCGCAACTCCTAAGAAACGTCCATATATTGAACTATTTGGACGGTTTAGCCGACACTGAGCTAGAGTTGCGCTGTTGTCATATCTGTCAAGTTTGTTCTGAAAGAGTGAAGGGGGAGCGAGCTAATTAATCTGTTGTTTACATGGGTCAAGCTTCTTGGACGAGGAAAGGCTAGGGTGCATCAAAGACCACTCCCTTACTTTGCAGAAATCTGCTGCTTTATTTTTAGGTTGAACTCTAATAATCAGTAATATGGTTTTCTTTATATTTCTTACCTAGTTGAAAAAACATATTTCATTCGACTTTCTCATATTAGACTGGTTTGCTGGTGACGAGATTGGGGTTCAAATCCCAGTAGAGTGTAATAAGGGTATTTTTTTCTTAAAAAGGTTCCAAACACGCAATTTTTAATTATTTATTTTTAGCACCGCATCTTACTACCCGTTCGGGCTATACGATGATGTACTAATTACTCTAATGTATTAGGCATCAGGAAGGTTAAATTAAGAGGAGGTGCATCCGTAATTTCGTGGAGAGCCGAAAACTATTTAGGGAAAAAACCTTGAGTGAACCCGACCGGAACCAAACCATGATCTCCCCGTATTCAGCATGTCAGTTGAACACGGTGGGTAACACACACTATTAGACTGGATTGCTGGTGGTGGGAAGATTGAAGTTCAAATCCCAGTCGGGTGTAATAGAGGTATTTTTACCTAAACTGGTTCCCCACTCTCAATCTACGTAAATATGGGTACATTCAATCTAAAATGTCACCTTCCTCCAGTCCTAGTTCATTAGGGTAATTAATGCATGGGTATAACTCAAACGGGTAGTAAGTTGCAATAAAAAAATACTATTGTGATGACTATCAACAGTGTCGGCGAAACTTTATTAGTGTCGGGCGAGGTAGTTTGTAAAAAAAATTTTTTTGAGGAGTTTTTAGGGGATTGACTCCAAGCCAATAGAATATATATGAAAATGGAATGCCACTAAAAGCTATTTGGGGTGGCCCTTAAGCATTTAAAAATAATAATAGATTGTTATAGAACCTATTTGAAGTTAGATGCAAACCATCTTTCAGCTTCAAACTCGA
This sequence comes from Timema genevievae, assembly GCA_902155825.1. Lineage (NCBI taxonomy): Eukaryota > Metazoa > Arthropoda > Insecta > Phasmatodea > Timematidae > Timema > Timema genevievae. The sequence goes on from CABFWO010001214.1 coordinate 90,900, forward strand.
GTATATCAGAGGGGAGTTTAACAAAGTGGAGGAAGACACATTTCGATGGGGGAGGGGTGGAGGAGAAATTGGTGGTAATACCCCGCCCTATCAACCCTCCCTTAATGAGTAACACTGGATATAAAATTATCTACAGACACACCATAGAATGTAAATCATTTCCTCAGCTTCTGACTTAACCCAAGTTATGAGGGGTGAGGACAGCGTCTGAGAGTCACAATGGTTACTTAATTGTATTTAAAAGAGTCATACGTCGGTCATGTAATCACTTTTGATGGAAAATATCAAAATCCAAATAGTAATAATAATAATGGTAATAGAAATACATTATCAATTAACATAAAAAGTTTTTATTTTTTAAACCTTTTCTTTCATGGACATGGAAAATTGGGGGTCAGAGGTCTGGACCCCCCTTGAAAATTGTTAAGGCCCTTGAAAGGAAAAGGGGGTTGGGGGATCCACACATATACGTATAAAACATAAATAAGAAATTGAGTTTTTTACTTTTCATTCTTATATTATATCAGCGAGATACTAATTATTACTAATATTATTTTAATATAAACTTAAGAGATGCACTAAAAATTCCTATTATAAAACTAGCTGTACCAACATTAGCTCGTAACATGTACAAAGGCGTAACTATGCACTAATGGACCCATGGTGGGTCCCCCCGAGAAAAAAAAGACCCCACCCTCCCCAAATCTTATGTATAATCGTAGATTATAAAAAAATATTTTGACATTTATTATTGGAATTCATTTGTAATACGTAATAATATAGAAGTAGGTTGAATTCAGAGGAAGTGGACCCACATTTGCATGGAAGATGAGTGTAAACCCATTGAGGAAAAACCACCCTAAGTGCATTACTATAGGCCTACATCCATAAAAGTTGATAAAATTGTGCTGAAAATTTCAATATAATGTAAAAAACTTAATCTGAATAAAATAAAATAATATTAATAAATGTTATAAGCAAATCTATAATCAATTATCAATATTAACACTTACAGAGGCTAAACAAACATTGATCTCTGTGAAATTGTCTACACTTTCCTCCAAGGACAAGTTATGGGCAGTAGCTCAACAGACAACATAGCTAATCCCTGCAGCCTTTCTTGCTTGATTCATGTGCTTCTTAAATAATTTTTAACAAAGTTTTGAAAATGACCTTTCAGCTGTTTCTATTGATTTTACGGAAAAATATGTACAGACATTTTTTGTACAGCATAAATTATGCGCAATAAAGTGACTACTTTAAAGACAACGCTTTCATCTCTTAATAAATTAATTTTGGGCGGGTGGACCTGCATGGTGGGCCCTATTTTGGGCGCGGGTCTGCGGTATTTTGACACGACCCTATAGTTTCACCACTGAACTTGTAACTATCAGGAATTTTAAACTCAATTAACCTATTTTTTATTAATTATATTCGATAATCAAATAGAGCTTTATATGTTTAAACATATTTTAATATGTCTAACACCCGCTTTGGTGGCCGCATGGTCTAACGCGCTACTCTCACAGTAGACTAGACTGCCGATGACGGGGAAATCAAGGTTCGAATCTTGGTCAGGTGTACTGAGGTTGGTTTTCCACACTCCCTCCCTGAAAATGCGGATACACTTCCTATGAATATAACCTTCCTGATCCCTAAAATCAGTAGCGTAATTGTTGGAAAAAGAAAAAATCTATTCACACATTCTGTTTATTTGATAAAAATTTGAATCTGACCATTTTCCTCAAGAACTTTATATCCTACTGAAAGAAATATTTTGACCAGACTATATAATATTATATAAGTATTTATATATATAATGTAAATAAAAATATAATATAATATTCTAAAATACATGTCTATATATATATAAATACATACATTCAAATTTGAAGATAACATATAAAACAATTTTCTGCAAAAAAGAAACATTTTATTTTTAAAAATTGATAGTTTGTGTAGAATAAATATTACATAGATAAGCCTTTATTACCTCTAGGCCTTCTACAAAAATTATAAACACTTACTCTAAAAATAAGTATTTAAAATTACAATAAAACATATAGAAATATACTGCAAGAAAAGGTGTTTCACTCAATTGTATGGAAAATATCTATTCATCGATTTTGACCAAATTTGATAGGCTTACACACAAGTTTCATTTTATAATCTATGTCTCCCTTATCAACCACTTTTGTGTCAGGGGTGTTCATAATGTCTACACATCACTAGCTAATTTATAATTTTAGCTACACACATTGTATAATAATACATACATTCTACAACTTTAAACATTCAAAGTCCTTCATCAAAACTTCTGCAATGAACACACTTTAAATTATGTTTTTAATTTAATTTTATTAGGGACCTGTGCTACAAATTTCAGTTGAATTCCGGCCGCGTTAAGTGAGGTGTTTTTCCTCATGATCGCTCATTTCCCTCCACGCAAATGTGGGAACCCTTTGTATAAATTACCGTATTTCTTATCCACCCTACTTCTTTATTGTAAATTTACGGATAACATCGAAGGCAATAAGATATGAAGCCTTTCTAATATCACAAGAACAAAAAAAAAGACACGAAAATAATCTTTACAAAGCACAAAGCACACTCTTATATGTGTTGAGTAACATCCTCCTCTTAGCATTTGTGTTCCTCCCTTCCCTTCCTCTCTATAGCTTATGTTATTTCCATCTCTCTGACTTGGCATGCTATGGCACCCGAGGGGTGCGAGAAAGTAAAGATAATATTTTTGATGAATTTATTTTGTTAAATAATAATTGTCAAAATGAAATATGGACCTGTGTTAATTTTACTAATCTTAAAAGAGTGGTGGTCAAGGCAAGTTCAATAGTGCCCCCACTCCCCTTTCACTATCCACCTTTACAATTGATAGCAAACCCGCCTCGGTGGCGGTGGCTAACGCGCTAGTCGTGTTGAGCTCGACCCCCGAGGACGGGAAGATCGAGGTTCGAATCTCGGTCGGGTGAACTGGGGGGTGGCTTTTCCTAAATGGTTTTCCACTCTCCCTCCACGCAAATACAGGTTCACTTCCTCTAAATTCAACCTTCCCAATTCCTAATCCATTAGTGTAATTAGTACTTAAGCGTATAACCCGAACGGGTAATAAGACGCGGTGCTAAAAATATAATAATTGATAGCAAAATAGTTTCAACACATTTATATATTGTGACAAGTGTATTTATTGTTACAATTTCCAATAGTCCATAGTGATTTAGTTAGCCCCGTATTATCAATACCAAATTATTGACTCTGTTTACAGATCAGATTACCAAAGGTAGGGCCAAAGTGTTTGATTGGTACACCAAAGTGAACCGAGCCAGTGTGGGTTTTACGCCGATGTACTAATTAAGCTAATGTGTTAGAGAAGGGTAAGGTTGCTTTTAGATGAAATGCATTATTATTATTATTATTAGCACCGCGTCTTACTACCCGTTCGGGTTATACGCATAGATGAAATGCACTCACATTATCCAGGTCATGTTATCTGCAGCTGTAAGCGGCCCCGTGGTGTAGTGGTCAGTGTACCTAGCTACGAGCCTAGAGGTCCCGGGTTCGATTCCCGACTGGCACCTTGGTTATTTTTCCCGAAAGGGGAATTTCTCCAACGGTCACAAGGCTTTGGTTAATTAGGCCTACATTGGGTTGTTTCCACTGGTTCCACACCCTCATACTCACTATCATCATCATTATCATCTCATCGGGACATGGAAAGAGCCTCCACGGCTGTACGATTAGTACATTCGGGCGTCCCCTTGGCAAAAGTACATTAGTACTGGCTAATAATTTCAGTACTGAGCTAGGAATGATGCAGCCCAGAAGCGCAATATTTTTTAGCTGCAGCTGTCACTTTTGGTAAAAAAAAAATTAATAACTTAAATACACTAATAAAATAGTAAAACGTTATCAAATTTTTGCGCTGCAAAGTAATATATATATGTACTGTTTAAATGGGGCTAGTATATGAGTGGTTGGCAATCCACGGCAAGGGTTGTCTACTATTTGCAACAGACTGTACCAACTTATTAGACCTTGGTCCATCCTCTGCCAGCAACTGTCTGTATATTTATAAACCCTTCGCTCGATAGCGACTACATTCATGCATGGTGTTTTTTTTAATCTCTCTCCTTCTCTCTTTCTCTATGATGTCGCTGCGCGCAGATCAACAAGACGGATGTACAACTTAGAACACACACAAAAACTGGGCTAAAAAAAAAGTGGAGAGAGGTGGATGATGTAGGAAATGCAACGGTTTTATCACGTCATACGACTATTTTTAAAATAAATTCCGACAAACCCACACAAACTTTAAACTAACTATACACAGATTGTTATTATTATTATTATTTTAGGACCGTGTCATACTATCCAGTCGGGTCATACGCCATGTACTAATTACTCTACCGTGTTGGGGATGAGGTAGGTTGTATTTAGAAGAAATATGTCCGCATTTGAGCGAAGAGAGATTGGAAAACAATTTAGGAAAACAATACCTGACATGTATTCGAACCCCAATCTCCCCGTCACCATTAGTCCAATCTATTACGACGGTGACGCTCTTACACCATTCAACCACCGAAGCGAATAAATTAAGAGTTAGATAACCTTCACTTTTTACGAATAGGAATCTAGGGAGAGGGGAGGGGAATTTGTGAATACAAGAGTTTTAACGTTCATTCCAAATTCCGGTTTGTCCGGAACATGTTTTAGGATAATGATACAAATCCCTTTGATCCCAAAATGTTGTTCTGAAATAATTATTTTGGGGGTGGGGGAGGGAAACCTACCTTGACATTTTCACTGTTACAAAAACAAATTTAATCTACTTATTGAAGTTTATTTAGCTTTTACCAATAAATTAAAACTTACTTAAATGAATCAACTAAGCAATGGAAATATGAAATAAAGTCCCCCACCAAGGTTTATTTTAGAAATAACGTTGGACACAATTTATTTCATATCGTTCCCCTTTTTTTAATTAATTAGTCGAATCTCCCTTGAGTTGTGTTATTTTTCGTTTTTAGGCCGGTGAAAGACTGACGTTTTGGTCGCTGCGACACAAACGCCGTGACCAGGTCGCTCTAGTGTATTCCATTGTTTCATATGAGCGGGGTCAGACTAGCGACACAAACGCCGTGACCAGGTCGCTCTAGTGTATTCCATTGTTTCATATGAGCGGGGTCAGACTAGCGACACAAACGCCGCGACCAGGTCGCTCTAGTGTATTCCATTGTTTCATATGAGCGGGGTCAGACTAGCGACACAAACGCCGCGACGGATTTGAAAACGTCGATGTGATCGTTTATTGGGTGTAGCGACCCCTCTCATATGAAATAATGCAATACACTAGAGCGACCAGGTCGCGCCGTTTGTGTCACAGCGACCAAAACATCAGTCTGTCACTGGCCTAAAGGCCGATTCACACAGAACGCTATGTAAGCTAAGCTATACTGTGCTGTGACGTCAGTTTGTTTTCACACTCATTGCTAAGCTAAGCTATACTGTGCTGTGACGTCAGTTTGTTTTCACACTCATTGCTAAGCTAAGCTAAGCTAAGCAATGGTCCCTCCTTTCACTCCAGAATTCAGTGCTGTTACTTTTTGGTCTGCTCCAATGAAGTTTAGCTATGGTGTTCTCCAAATGTGTTATTTGAGTTTAGATGAGAGTACTGAGCATGAGAAGATGCTGCTGTTAGCAGCTGTTTTGGAAGAAGAAGAAAATTTAGGAGGTGGAGGTTTAATTTGTTCAATTAACGCGTCCTGCATGTTATTATTAAAAAATTTAATCCAATATAAAACCTAGATAGAATCTTACTTAAACACATGTGAAAAAAACTAGAAACAAAACTTCAACACTTCTTTAGCTATTTTCACCAAACCAGCACTGCGCCTGTTCAACACGGATCCCAAGCTGCGTTATGCGCATGCGCAACGTAGGATGGCTCAAGATGGGAGAATTGCCCGGCCAGCAATCGGCGTGGCGTAGCAAGGCATAGCTTAGCTTAGCTTTCTGTGTGAACCAACACATTTAAATATATGGTCCGCTTTTTTTTAAAACAGTTATCAGAGCAAATCTTAGCTTAGCTTAGCTTAGCATTCTGTGTGATCCGGCCTCAAGGGTTGATGATTGGTTCATTTTATCACTACATAAAATAAGCCCGTTTACATTTATTCGGATACTATTTATTCAACTTAATAAAAACCAAACGATTATTTGGTAAAATTAGGCGGAAAGGAAGCCGAGGAAGCCGACAATCTCATTTCTCAGTCGACTCAAGCTCTCCTGTGGGCTCGATACAAAGTGCAGACGATATTTGAATTCACGACACGAGCGCGCGAGACGGCCACATTTTTAAGTTCTTGCAGGGTAAATCCAAGCGACATCATGTTTACCGCGATCAAATACTCGAAAAAACATAAAACATAACTCGCTGTTTCTCGTAAACTAAATGGACAATCACAGTAGTTTTTTTAAATTTGTTATAAAAAACTTAAAAGACATGAGGATATTAGTAAAATTCCCATATTCCAATTGGTTTGCTTTGAAAAAATTGTTTTCTAATGAATGACGATAAAAATGACGGACCTGTCTCTCTTTGACAATCTTCAGTTTATCGAAAACATGGCGCGCGTGAAGAGCTCGTAACTAAACACGTCGAATTGTTAAAAGTATTAGTGTTAGAGGAATGAGTCTCATATCAAAATAAAATTCAGTTCATGATGATCATTTTGTACACACATACTAACCATCTATCTCAATTAAGAAAAAACTTTTTCATAGAGTGAAAATATGTCTGCAGTAAAAACCTTAATATAGTTCTTTCATTTAAAAACAATATTTTCAAAGCAAACCAATTTGAATATGGAAATTTTAATAATATCCTCATATCTTTTAAGGATTTTATAACTATTTCTGAAAAAAAAACTACTGTGATTGTCCATTTAGTTTACGAGAAACGGTGAGTTGTGTTTTAGGATTTTTGAGAATTTTATTGCGGTAAACATGATGCCGCTCAGATTTTTCCTGCAAGAACTTACGAATTCATCATGAGTCGCGCTACCAGTACTAGTGTACGTATAAGTCATTCATGACCTAAGTTTACTTGGATGACAGCTCAAAAAGTTACTAGAAATAGTCCCTAATATATCCCTACGCCAACAGCTGACATTTATCACTTTGGATAACTGTAATGAAAACATATGGTAATATATGATGTGATAGTTAACCAAAGTAATTTAGCCCAATATTAATTATATATTTATTTGAGGTCGAACACAAAGCTTATTTATCGTTTTATTCCACTTAGAGAAAAAATTATTATTCACACTATTTCCACAAAAGGTCTAACTAACATAGCTTCAAAATGGCGACCGACAAATTTAAACCATGTGGTTGAACATGATGGAAACAAGTTCTTTACAATGATGCACCCACGCAGTGGATAAAGATATTTTATTCAGTTAAATATTTCAAAATACGATAAAATATTCATAAAATAATTTATTATATAAAAAATTAAAAGTATTTTCTATTTTACAAGTAAATACGATGCCTGTATTAAAAGGTATTGATGTATACATTATATTACACATAGTCAATAACGTTCCAAAACGAAGCATAAGTACTTTTAATTAAGTTTAAAATATTATTTCGAGTTGGATAAAAATAAATTATTAAAAGTAATGAAATAATATGAGAAAACTTAAGTTTACGTTATTTTAAAAGTAAAATATAACAGGTAATTAAAAAACTGAACATTCTCAACAAAACAGTGATCTCTTATAAGTGTTGGCAACCCAAAACCTAAAAATATGATTTTTGAACTGTCATCCGGGTAAAAACCTATCATGAACAGACTTTAGTCATTACAATAGCAGAGCTAAAGAGAGGTAAAAGCTAGTTTCACGCTGTTTCTCTCAAATATTTTCACCTTTAATTCAAATAGCGTTTTTTTTAACCCCGCGTCTTACTACCCGTTCGGGTTATACACATAAGTACTAATTAAGCTATTGATTTTAGGGATTTGGAATATTATATTTAGCAGAATGCAAGAGTTTGAAGGTTTTTCATTGCATTTTACATTTTGTAAAGTGAGTGTTTGATTTGGTTGTGTGCCTTTATTAAGCCTTTTCCTTTTATATTTTAAACTCGATTAATGAAAACTTGGAAGTATTTTTTTTAAGAATTTTTAGGACATTTAAATCCGGACGTTAGTTACTAATGTAACCTGTACTGGGGAGATGGCAAGACACTGTGTACAAACTGGGAAAGGGTCGTGTTTATCATTTCACCATCTTTCTTTTATCACTGCTCTTGGATACGCGGTAAGAGGCGAGAGTGTCAGCTTAATTGTTATCTGTATTTTCAGTAAAAATTGACCACTGCCCACTTTGTAAAGTTTCTTATTTCAAGCTGTGTTTGGTAGGAAATCTCGGTCTATCACCGAATGATTTGTTTTGTATTGTAGTTCAACATTAGGAGCTACCTTTCGTTTTTAACCGTTTGATATAATAATGTTAGGGCAAATCTAAAAATCTAGTCTTGATTTTAAAAAAACTGGCATTCGGGGCGAAGTGAGGTGAGGGTGTTTCAACCCCGCGCCCCATCTTCCCTCCAAAAGGAAAGTTTTGTTTTTCTATTCCTCCTCAATGCCTAAACTAGAAGATTAATGGAGCCTCATAAAATGCATAGCCATTAAAACCCCCAAATTTGTTTAAACTTTCACCGTGCACTTTCTGAACCGATTGATTATAATATCAGCACACGACTTCTATTCATACTTAATTCATCACTGTGAAAGGGAGCTTACATATCTCAAATTATAAATGTTCAACCATTCCAGGAATTGAATTCGGGAATCTTAACTCAGAAGGCTTAAAAAAAATTTACAGTGACTCAAGATGAATTTTATGTTTAAAAAAAATTCCATCTCTTGTTGTGTGGTAAAATTAGCAAAAAACAATAAAAATCTGAATACGGACCTAACTGGCATCATATAATCTAACCGGCAGTGGTTCTCAACCTGGGGGGCGCACCCCCGTGGGGAGGCGTGAGGCACTTTCCGAGGGAGCGTGGAACAATTGGGAAATTACGTTAAAATCAGCTAAGAATTGAAGACATTCTTTTTGTCAATTCATTTTCCAATGTAGGATAATTTTTTCTTGAGATATTGGCAACACTGCCCACCAGTTGTAGGACCCAATATTCAAGAACTCACAAAAACAAAATTCTGCTAACCATCACATTAATTTTCAGTCAATTTATTTGTTCCGTTACGCTGTCACTGTTGCATTGGATTTTGTATAAAGAAGTGATAAGAAAATGAGATTTATTAAATATTATTTTTATAATTGTTTAAAAGAATATTGGAATGTATGGGCGTGGGCATTTAATAAAAATAGAAAATTTGGAGGGGGTGGTAATTTGATGGTCTACCAAGGGGGGCGTCAGCTCAAAAAGATTGAGAACTACTGATCTAACGGATATCTTGGCTGATAATATGGAATGAGTAAGAAAAGAGGGCGGAATTATTAAATTTTGTATATGTCATAATATGAGAAATAAAATATTTTTTTACCATATATGCACACAACAAAATCAAATTTACAATGAATGGGAGCAAAATTAATATTGTAAAATAGTTGTAGATATATTAACAAATCAAAATAATGTATTTTAGGGCAAGATATTTAAGCATACCGAAAATTCATAAAAATTTTGTCGTTGATGCCTGAAAGGTTAGTTTTTATTCAGTTGGGGTCATTTATAATAATAAATATGTTAACTATTGATCTTTAAAATACCCTTGGTGCAATGTTATTACATTATTTTTAATGTTTACGTTCTTCTGTAATTAAAGTGTGTTTTTATGAATTTTTACAATTATTTAGAATTATTTTACAATAGTAATTACGTAATCATCGGAAATGGGCTTTTGTTTTTGTATGTAAAAAATTTAAAATATTAAATCTCCCACAGTATGACAAAGAAAAAAAATCCCGCCCTCTTAACGTAATATAACCGATAGTTTTAAATGTCTCAATCCGTAGCGCTCCACGAGACATAATCCCACATGCGCCCCATCAACAAAATACGAGCGCATGCGCGCTAAGGAACAGGACTGTCTGTCTTGTACCTGGTAGTAAGAAGCGAAGGCGTGTTCGAGCGCGGGTATATCCTGCTGCTGCTGGTTGTTGTTGTCACTGACGTCTTCTAGAGAGGGGCTCTTCTTGAGAACCAGCCCCCCTTCCAGCAGAGTCTGGTACACCGGGTCCAAAGACAACGGCCGGTCCACCACCGTTGGCGGCTGTTGGTGGCGCCGTGACGTCACTCCACCGTGGCGGTGCATGGCGCCGCCTACTCTCTCAATCGGCGCGAACACGCCTTGGAAGAATGTTAGGATCCTAGTCCAACCCTGATCATAACGATGGATTCAACGCGATTTGTTCTAACATCACAGCCATCTTTTCTTCGTTTTTTATTTTTTTTAGCGCCGTCACTCGAAGAACCTCAACAGGTCTACCAAATGAACCTAGTTTATCAGGTTGTGATCGTCAAAAGGCGTTGAGCTCTATATATATATATTATCAAATAGTTCATTATAAATTCTAGACGTCTACAAAATGTTTGGATTGTACGGAAATATAAAGAGAAATATTGTTTCAGACAAAAAATTAAAAAATATATTTCTACAGACAAGATTTGTGGTTCCAGGGATATAGATAAAGATAATGATGGCACCCCTGGGCACAGTTGCTAGGTCTTTAAAACCGAATGAGTTTTTCTAAAAATAAAAAAAACCTTTTCAAATAGTTAAATCTCAACAACACTATTTTTTTGTCTAATAATGAATTCACAGTACTAAAAAAAACACCGACTTGTGACAAATCAAACTTTTTCTAGATTAATTTTTTTTTAAATCCATCACTTCTTCCTTCGAGGCAAGAAAAAATTAATACAAAAATAAATTTTAAAATACCTCATGCCACCAACAAAGCAAAAATCCCTTTTTATGCGTGTGTTTGTTACAAAATGTAAAACAAAAAACGAGTGCACACAAACACCGGTGGGGGAAAAAAAATCAACGAGATGGTAAAGATTTTTCCGTGCGTCACGTCACACTATGGTAATTAACAATAGGTAAATTTTGTAAAGAGCTTCTAAAAATGTATATCACTATCCAATGATGAGGTTTCATGACAAAGCGCACCCAGTGAAGTTTGTGACAGTAATATCAAAGAAACGAGGAGAAAGTCCCTCTAAACTACAAGTTGACGCAAGGTTATGGACCAAACAATGATACATACGCTCGAAACGACCCGTCAATGAACATGTCGTAGCAACTTTCCCGCTACACGATCCGAACCACACGAACGAAGAGAGCGCATGGACGCCTGACGTAACTACTATACACAGCAGAAAGCCGCACTAGTTTTCGGTTATTCTCCCAGTCATAAGTCCTCAAAGCGCTCTTTCCCTCCCTACCTCCTAAACTTTTTTTTTGCCCTTCTGTAGCATCACGGCTTACTGGTTTTCACAAGAGACGAAAGGTGGAGGAAGGGAGGGGAGGGGACGACTTCCGCCCCTACTTACTACACTATATACTACACAACACAGTTTTCAGGAGGAGGCCACGATATTCTCCTCTTCACTATACAACTGCCATGTTAGTGCCCGAACTTGACACGACACTCGGGTGGAGAGTACACTTCGTGTAAAAAACATCCGCTCTTTCTGGTAAGAGATTCACAGATTCAAATTTTTTTTTAATTACAACTTGTATAAGAAAGAATAATAGTTTATTTTAGCACAATGTCTTACTACCCGTTTGGGTTATGCGCTTATGTACTAATTATGCTAATAGTTTTAGGGATTAGGAAGGTTATATTTTAAAGTAAGTGTATCCGCATTTGTGTGGGAGAGCGGGAAATTTAAAAAAGACTCTCGGTACACCCGGAAGGAATTCAAACCCTGATCTACCTGTCATTGGTAGTCCGGTCTAATGCGAGAGTGATGCCTTAGACCCTTCGACCAGCGATGAGGGTCCGGAGGTAATTTATTTGGGTGTCGTCAGAAAAAAAGCCAATAACGATGTATAATAGACTAGCGTGTTTTAAAGCATGCTTGCTTTGACAGAAGGTAAATAAGCAACTAATATTAGTTTTATGACAAAAATTATTTTAAGAGTAAGTCAAAAATTATAAATTTTAATTCAATATATTAAATTTTAAAAAACTGGCAGCAGCTGCGCACTACGACTGACAAAGTATTGGCAGGCGATATGGAGAACCACAGGTTCGATCAGTAACTGTCTCATTAACTCTATTATTTGATAAAGAGCCGCTACTTGATTACTTTGATTGGCGGCGGTCTTCCCCCATAAAGATTATTGTCTTTACAATAACAAAACATAGGATTTATACGGTGTTGGAAACATTATTTAAATATAGTTTTACTATAATTTTATTTTTTGTGTTTCAAAAATCAATAAAGGACTTGTTTTCAGTATTTCACATTTAATTAGTTTAGTGCAGCTTTGAACGCGTCTTTCTACCGCGTCACACGTGCAGCGACTGTAAAAATGAATGGTCCAATGTTATTAATATATGTTTTACAAACTCACTGTTGAGTAGAAAAAGGTTAACATTCCAGAATCTTATCCTTTTTACACTCAACGAAACTTTCAAGGCCGATTTTAAGCGTGATAGGAGACCAAAATATTCACTTTTTCCCATTCAAAAGTTAGCTTACAAAAAAACTATAAAATGGCTATCTTAGTTTAATTTATCATATTTATGGAATGTAATACTTTTTCCGATCACCGATTCAATTACATTAATGGGTTATGAATTAGAAAGGCTTAATTTAGAGGAAATGCATCCGCATTTGTGTGGAAAATCATTTAGGGAAAACTACCCTCAGTGCACCCGATCGCGATCGACCCCCGATCTTCCCATATTAGGCAGTATAATTCAACACGAGAGTTGCGAGTTAGACCACGCGGCCAACGAAGCGGGTTTCGCTAATGGTGTCTGTCGTCTGGCCTACTTATACCTAAATTAAACCCTGTTCATGTGCCAAAACGGAAAATAAATAAATAAATGATATTTAAAATGGTCCGATTTCTACTAAACAAGTAGACAAATTAAGGTTATATCATAATAAGATGATTTCGCTTTTTAACAAAACAACGTTATATAAAATTGTTTCTAACCTAAAAATTAAGTGTTGAATGAACATTTCTTAAATGTATGGACACCGTAAATGAAATTAAGATAGACCTATTTAAAATTGAAACGAAGATTAATAAGGCGTATAATAACACACTTTCACGGAATGATAATGATTTTATGCTGGGGGTCCGGGGTTCAATCATCGGTCCCGGCACAGATTTATCTGATTGCCAAACCCTTCCTTCACCTCTGACAAGACGTGTATTAATCACAACTTGTGAATGTGAGGAATGCCAGGCCTCCGCCGTGGTTCGGATCCCACGTTAAACTGTAGGTCCTCCATTTCATCTCCCAATCACAATCACAATCATTACACATTAGTGTAAGTGCGTATAAACCGAACGGGTAGTAAGACGCGGTGCCAATAATAATAATAATAATAATAATAATAGTGATTTTTATGCTTGGATCTAAACCTCTTAATATAATACAGCTTACCAATAAACTTTAATGACCTCGATGAGAGGAAATGTTTTTGACACAGTTCATACAGCGAGAAGAAGGGAAAAAAAAAAGTGGAGGGGAACAAAATAGTAGGAACAAGCAGCAAGAAAATGGGTTTTAGAGGCGGGGAGGGATAGAAATGGAAGACCAGAAGGATACAAAGCGATGGAAGAGAAAGGAAAGGAAAGGGAAGGGGAGGGGTCAGGAGCACAAAGCAACAAAAACTAGAGCGTACGAGTCTTAGGGAGGGGAAACAGGATCTAGGATCACCCAAAAGCAAGAGGAGGGGAGGGATACAGGATCTAGGATCACTATAACCCTGTAATTTGATAACAGCTCCGACACAATGGACAGCCATCATGAATCCATTAACCATTGAATACAGGTTGTACTCGAACTGAGCGCTAATGTTAAGGCGTGGTTTAAAAAAGAAATGTTAGGGTTAAAACGCCCAAAGCTATCCCTCAAGACGCAGAAATATTGAATTGAAAACTGATAAAGTAGAGATAAGAGATCATCGTTCTCACCGTCGATAAAATGACGCCATTGCCTGTTGTCTATTTGAAACATGCGGACTCAAGTATAATGAGAATAGACCACGCTTACAACCTGAAGTAGCGTCAAATACTCAGGATGACCGGCCACTCACGGTATTCCTGGCAAAAGAGAACGGTGAACAAAATATTCGCTTGGTGTGTTCAAATTGTCCTTTAAAAATGCAATTTGCTATTTAGGGATTACAAGACTAACACCAAATCTATTAATGTATAAAAAATATTAACACCCGCGCCTTATAACCAGCTTGGTTTATACGCATATAATATAAAAAATTAACGTAATTAATTAAAATATCATTACTTGGGCAATATTATTTATTGCTGGGCGTAAAAATACATTGCACAGACAGACAGGTTTTTTATTATTAAAAAATTAAGCACTGCGTCTTACTACTCTTTCGGATTATACACCTAATTACACCGATGTATTAGGGATTAGGAGGGTTTAATTCAAGGGAAATGCATCCGCATTTTCGTGGAGGGAGCGTGGAAAATAACCCTCTGTGCACCCGACTGGGATCGAACCCCGCTCTCCCCGTCTTCGGCAGTCTAGTCCGACACGAGACTAGCGCGTTGTATCATAGGGCCACCGAAGAGGGTAATTTTTATTATTGTTATTGAAACTTTAAGGTATTGTATCCTTGAATCAATATTTGCTGGCTCTTCCAACACGGACACGTCACTTTTATTACAATTCGACAAAGAACTTACACACGTATACCTGAACCTTAATTCATTTTTTTAACAGTACCGTCCCGTCACACGACAACGCGGTAGCCATCGAGACAAGCACATGATCGCGAGGAGGCGACTATTTAAAGCTAATCAGTGTGTGAAGGATCTGATAAGAACATTTCACACTTGGAGGTCAGACATGTTGGTGGATAATGGGGGCATCAGAATTGTATCAAAGCGGTGTAGAAACAAAAACGAACCGCTTGTGCAAGGGGGAAAAAAAAACACTTTTCGGAGTAGTTGAGGAGGTGAAGGGGGGAGGAGGCTAAAGGAGATGGATGACACAATATATTATTTGTATTCTCCCTCCCCCAAGGAGTCTTACTACCTATTTGTTTGGGGGGTTAATTTATTTGAGGTATTTAATGTACACGTTCTGAACAAACTGATTGTATCAGCACAAGACTTATAAAGTAACTTATATCTAGAACACAACATCCAGCCCCCAGCCGTTGGTTCATCACTGTGAAAAGGGGAAACCCACATTTCAACAACGACAGATTTTTCGGCCATGCCGGGAATTGAACCCGGGACACTTAACTCAGTAGACAATCACGTTACCGACCGAGCCAAAATGTCGGGCCCATTCGGATTAATAATTTATACGCTGATGCGGTAATGATGAGCAAGAATTTAGAGAAAATGTAATCGCATTTGGGTGGAGGGAGAGTGGGAAACAGTTTAATCAAAATGAGACATAACAAAAAGCCTCATTATACTCCACTGGAATCCAAACCTAGATCTTTTCGTCACAGAGTCAAACCAGACTAAAATGAGCTTAACATACAGGCCACGTGACCACCGTCAAGGTATATTTAGGGAATTAAATATGTCATTTATTTGTCTGTCTTATTTTATTTCCGTGAAAGGGTTCGTTTGACCCCCCGCTTAGTCACTGTAACCGTTAAGTGCTTGGTATATATTAAAGGCGCGCTTCAACAGACGAGTTTTTATTTTTAGCACCACGTATCACTCACTCACTACCCTTTCGGGTTATACGCACAGTGGCGCACCCACGAGGAGGGTGCTAAGGGGTCTCATGCCCCCCTTCCAACCCACAAAATAAAGAAAAGAAATAAAGAGAAAGAACAAGAATAAAACCATTATTAAATCACTAGTTTGTGTCTTACCATTTTGGAAAGTGATTTTTGAAAAAACTATAAATAATCCTAAATGGGAATTGACTTAACAACACCCTTCTTTTAATATGGAACTTTTGAGAAAGTTTAAAGTTGTATAGTTCTCTTTTTCGGAGCGCCCACCAGCCAATCATACCTTCCACACACCACAGGTGACCGACCAATCACGGAGCGCTTTCCGGTGTTGGCTTCTGGATCTCTCACAAGATATTTCTTGATCTCTTTATAAACAATCGCTGTGTCGTAGGGGGATTTCTTGAAATGTGAAATTACTAGCTGAAATTGTGAATTTATTGGTGATATGTTGTTATTAGAGTAACGGGCCCCGTGGTGTAATGGTCAGTGCACCCGGCTACGAGACTAGAAGTTCCGGGTTCGATTCCCAGCTGGTATCACGGGTATTTTTCTCGAAAGGGAAATGATCCCGACGGACCCCCGGGTTACGTTAGTTAGGCTTAATTAGGTTGAGACTCACACCGGCTCCACAACTTCATAATCACCGTCATCACATGATCTCATTACATGTATACGACCTCGATAGGTGTATCTGTTCCCACAGATCGGCAAATAGTCTACACATAGAGCGGCCGTAGCTAACTGTCAAGTTTCTCTTTCATATATGTCATGCGATAAAATAAAATAAATATAATTTCGACTTGTTCTTTATTTATCAATAGGAAAGTGTCGGAACACTCTCGTCTATTCAATAAGATGCGAGAATAATGTATTCAAACATATTTTTCGACAACTTTTATATGCAACTACTATCAAATACATTCCCCCCTTCCCTCCCAAACCATAATACTGGGTGTCCCACTGCACCCGCATATGTTGTACTAATTACAATAATGTGTAAAGGAATCGGGAAGGATAAATTTGGAGGAAGTGTGGGTGTGTGTGTTTTGCATGGGAAACTATTTTAGGTAAAAACACCCTCAGAACACCCGACCGGGATTCGAACCCTGATCTCCCCGTCACCGATAGTCCCGGTCTATCGCGAGAGATGATGCCTTAAGAGTTAGACCGTGCGGCCACCGAAGCGGGTCGGAAGGGTCTAATTTTCACATTTTATTACAAATTAATTCGATACTTATATATATATATATCATATAGTATATATATATAGTATATATGTAGTATATATACTATATATATATACTAAAATCGCGATTATCCGGCCTAAGGTCCCGGCATTCCAGGCCGGAAAAATTATCATTGTTGATATAAACTTTTTAAAAAATCTTGAAAGAGGGGAGAGCGGGGGGGTGGGGGGTGGGCGCAAAAGCAAAATTGACTATGAGCGGCCCTCGTTTCAGCCTGTCAAGCGGTAATGTTTGCTACTAAATAAGAGTTTAAACTTGCGTTTAGAGACATTAACATAGTTGTTGGAAAAGTTTAGTGAAGATGATGATGATGATGATGATGATGATGAAGAGCTATATAAATGTCGGCCACACCAACAGAAAACGCGTCATCTCCCTGTTTGAACACATGAAAAGCAACAAATGTAAACCGGCAAGTAAAACTGTGCCGTTATCGGTTCACGGAAAAAACAATACAAAAGCGTAACAGCCAAAGAAAAATTACAAAACTAATCCTACATATTTGTTATGACTAAAAATAAATGGTACGGTTCACCGCACAAACTTTATCCCGCATTTATCTTCGAATAGACGTTTACTCAAAACTCGTAAGATTTGTGGAGCGAAATAATAGATATATACATTGTTGTAGAAACAATACACCAAAGATCATAGATGAAATAATATACACTGTTACTTACTCTACGGCATTGGGAGCTAGGAACACTGTTACAGAAAAATTGAGAAAAGAGGAACATCTTTGTCTACCAAAGAGCATATCAAATTCATTTCCAAAACCTGAATTAAAAAGTATATAAGTTGTATATTTATTTACAGCTCAGAAACCATTGGTTTTATAAAAATATATTTCAAATAAAAGATTTGTATCTTTAATAATACTACAACTTTACAATGATAAGTTATTTCGTATCTTAAATAGTTGCGGAGAAATGATGAAAATTGGAAAATGTATCTTATGTAAAGTACCCTCAAAGTCAGTTTCATGATAAAATGAGAATTGCCATCTTGCTTGTAATGAAAACAGTTTCTAAATTTAAAATTTAATCAAAATCGCTAAAGCAAATTTCAAGAAAATCGATTTTTCTCTTTTTTACCTTCAGTAAACTAAGTATCTTCAAACAAACGGTATTGCGGACCGCACTTTTTTGGTGTCTGGGGTCATGAAACGTAGACATTTATCAAAATCTCGAGTTAGATTTATTTTACGATCACAATACTTTCTATTCAAGGTGTCGATAGAAAGTAAAAAAAACATTATTTTTAAATTATGATTTATATATAACATTAAAAAAAGCTACTTATGGCACTTTTCCCCGTGAATCGAATATCAGGATTTAGCAACAAAAATCCAAGCTAACGGCAAATCACAACAATAATTATCATTTTATAATTTGAGTAAAATGTCAACTCGTCCCAAGCTAATTTGTTGCGATCAGACAATAAAAACTAGTGTCGACATGGAGGTGGTGCGAACAGGAGCAGGTGCTGCAACAAATCCGACCAATTTACATTTGAGCCTGTCAGGGGGTGAAATCTATTCAAGTCCATGTTTTAAATGCCTCGGATAGGGCCTCATTATAGCAGGCTTCGAGCGACCCGACCGGTCCTCGCAGATTATAACAATCCACACACCTTTCATTGACTGCAATACGAATTTAATGATAGACAATATTATAATTAGAAATAATGCCTTCTCTCAACGTCATGTAAAATGAAACACTTCTTTTTGATTACTTTTTTTTTATGTTTCCAAGAAACCTTTTTTTTTTTCTCTCTTCGCGCCTCAAGAGTTCTTTTATGCAACGCGTTCGTGTCGCCGTACGACAGACGACATGATGGCGCCGCGTTCTAAAATATGTCGCGGCGTTCTGAAAGTTGTCGCGGCGTTCTAAAACCGTCGGCCCAGTGATGCCAGTCGCAAATATTCTCTCATGATGGATCCATCCATGTATCATCTACTACGCCTATCTTTCCACAAAAGAAGAAAAAGAATATCCTATAAACGGTGTTAGACATATAGAAAAAGCGTTTTACTCCCTGTGTGGGAAATTAAGGGAAGATGAGAAGAAGTTTTCCAATTACTTGAAAATGTCGATTAAATCATTTGATGAAATTGCGTCAAAATTTAAGAAAGCTCTGGTATATAAATACGTTAATGTATATTTAGTAATGTTTCTATATTTAAGATAATCAATAAGATTATTTTTATAAAAATTATACTGTATAAGGAGGGGTATTTATTATTGAAACAAGGTGTACAGTGTTGATGAAACCAAGTTGGCCGCCCTTTTGTTGTTTTTTCCCAACCGGCGACAGGAAACGCCACGTTTGCATAAATGATGTGGTATTTTTTTTGCATATATCCTAATGTACTTTCAAGACGTCGGGGGTCCGGCGTTCTCTAGACCACGACGAAATTTTTTTCAGAACGCGGCAGTAAATTTTACTGCTACGCCTGCATAAAGTGAATGCTCCCTGTGTGTTTACAGAACGCGGCGTAATCGTGTCGTCGGGCTTACGGCGACGCGAACGCGCTGCACAAAAGGACCCTCAGTCGCCGTTCAGGATGTATACATGTAAGCATACCACGATTCAAGGAGGAAGCAAACTCACAATGAACAGCCAGCAACAGACATCAACGGAACAGCCAAAATACATCCCCGAGGATTAAATCCGTTGACCTTGAACGGCCAGTACGTCTGTGACCACGAGGAGGTGTCTTTGTTTATGTAATTATGAGTTTAGACGAACTTCTTATAGAAGCTGCGAGAGAAAGTTCCCATTCGTAGATGATGTATCTGATCCCAGCTACCACAACAGGAAGGACGACGCATGACAACAAATATCTGAAAATCTTGTTGTCTTGACAGCAGGGACGTACGCACGGAGCGGGGAAGGGGTGGGGTCTGGGGGTTCAAACCCCCTCCCATTGATAAATAAATTTACACTAGATAAAACAATATCAATATGAGACGAGAACAAAAACGGTCCCAGTAGTAGATTTCAGCGAGAGGAGATATTTGTAAGACTCTCTGAAGTTTAATGTATATTATCTTTGACAAGCTGTTTGTATCGATCCGTCATGAATGGTTGAGTGCTGCAAATGATTGTGCGATTTTTTTTGTACCAATAAAATACAATTATATAAATTATTTTTTTATTAATTAAGGTGTCACCATAACTGTATCACATACCATGTTAAAATTGATTATTGAGGCACCCCACCTCCCCTCCTTACAAAAATCCTGCGTACGGCTCTGCTTGAATGAGTTGCGTCACTAGGGGTGTGAGATTCACATCGGGGGACACCAAAACGACTGTTTATAAAGAATGTGTGCAGTGTTTCAGTAGAGATGTATATCACTGTAGCTATGGTATGGGAGGAGGTCTATGGGGGTCTATTGAGAGAGTGACGTCATAGAAAACTGACACGGGTATAGAGAACACTAAACATAAAATTACTCAAGTTTATTTTAGTTCATGCCTTTTTAACAAAAGGTTTAGTTAACTATTTATTACCGTGGGATTGGGATGAAGAGAGTGGTCAGAAGGAAATGTAGCCTCATTGGCGTAGAGAGGAAATGGGAAAATTATATTTTAAAAACCACCCTTCGGTGCATCCTACCAAGATTGTATCTTACGTTGGACGGTTAAAAAACAACTGAAGAGCCTCAGGCGTGTTAGGGACCGGCGCCCTGGACTAGTTGACCTTTTTTCTTTACCGCGTTTTACTACTGTAATAATCACGTTATTATGTGTTAGGGATTAGGAAGGTTGAATTTAGAGAAAGTGTACGTATATTTGTGGACAGGGAGAGTGTAAAACCATTTAAGAAAAACCACCCTTAGTACACCCGACTGGGATTCGATCCCTGATCTCTCCCGTCGTCGGTAGTCTAGTCTATTGCAACAGTGACGCTTTAGACCATGCGGCCACCAAAGCGGGTAAGGTGACTTATGAAAGCTGCAAAAAGAATTATTAGCGCCTGAGACCAGAACTTAAAGAAAAGGAACTCCACCCAATTTGTAGCCACGCTCGCCTTGATTCGAACCAAAGTCTCTCAGATCAAGAATAATAATAATATAATATTTAGCACCGCGTCTTACTACCCGTTCGGGTTATACGCTTAAGTACTAATTACTCTAATGGATTAGGAATTGGGAGGGTTGAATTTAGAGGAAGTGAACCCGCATTTGCGTGGAGGGGGAGTGGAAAACCATTTAGGAAAAACCACCCCCAGTTCACCCGACCGAGATTCGAACCTCGATCTCCCCGTCCTCGGCGGTCGGGCTCAACACGACTAGCGCGTTAGCCAACTACGCCACCGAGGCGGGTCTCAGATCAAGAGAGTGCCTTGACGGTGTTGGGTATGGCCGAGGTCTGTTTGCGGCGGGTCTGTTCACTACGCAAGGAGGGTATGGGCCGCGTATCCTACCTCACCACCCAGAGAATACACGAGTTTAGTCACCTGCCTGGAATCGAATCACGCCCAACCGGACTCGTACCCGCACAGGTAGGCACGGCGGACTAAATACAGGCTGTAACCCGCTTCGGTGGCCGCGTGGTCTAAGGCGATCCTCTCGCAGTAGAATAGACTGCCGATAATGGAGAGATCGAGGTTAGAATCTCGGTCGGGTGTATTGAGTTTTCCAAAATGGTTTTCCATTCTCCCTCCACGCAAATGAGGGTACACTTCATACAAATATAACCTAACTAATCCCTAAAACCATTAGCGTAATTAGTATATACGCATATAAACCGAACGGGTAATAAGACATGCTAAAAAATATGTAGCCCAGACACGCTAGTATTATTACAGTCCAATTTTTATAGGCAGAACCTTTTAGAAAACACAAGTATTACTTTTTTCCGGCCAACATTAATAACATTTAAAAATATGATTAATGTTATTTTAGAGGTATTGATAATATCTATCAAAAGTGATAGCTGCAGATAACATGACTTGACGTATGAATATGTGAAAGTAGATTTAATATCTTTACTAGCTGTCAGATAAGGTTCTTTAAATAAACAAAAAAAGTTTCTAAACGGGTGTGTAACGGAGATAAACTGTTTTTACACGTCGACTCGTCATTTAATATAAAAGTGTCCACGCGTGAGAAGCGCGGACCCCGACAAACAACATAATAATATTAAAAAATCAACAATAACAATATTCCGCGGACGCCGGGGGTGGAAACATTTAATTAGCGATCAAAACTATAACAACAATTCGTAAAACACATGGGGTAGGTCCCAAACCCGCGAACCTAGCCTCGGGGGGGAGTTGCAAGGTTATAAAAATAAAAGCCCGGAGCATTTTTTTTACTACCTCCCCCTTGTCTCCCCAACCCTCTTTTCAGTACCTGGATATCAAACTATCGAGCATGCGCAGAGAATAATATAGGCCTACAACTGGTCGAGTGGAATTCACCGGTGGATTTTTTTTAATGTTTTCAAATGAATTCAGTCGCTTTCCCCGAGCGAGTTTAGCAGCGCTGCTAGTGGCTGTAAAGGTGCCTTTAGACTTATGCCTTATTTCATGCAACATTACATGCGCAGAGGCATGCCTCTTTAGGTGCGTCTTGTAACATGCCTCTTGCATCTTGCCTCATGCAACCCGACCTGTTCTCCCTTTTTCCTCTCTTTCCACGCGTCAGTGTGCTTAGAGATGTCGTAGCGGGAAGTACTTGCTGCTGGCGTCACTGCAGCTATCGTCAATTTTACGGTGTAAAAAGAAACGGAAGCGTCGTGGGTTCTGGATGAGTCAAGTTTCTAGAATCAAGTTGGTAAGTGCAGGAAGATTATCAGAAGTGTGTGTGATGACCGTCACAATAATGGATGTCTCTGATATTCATTTATAAATGTAATTCGGCAGCCCACTCCATCACGAAAAAAAACCCCACACAAACATGTTCATGGAAAACACAACAACTATAAAAACCAACGAAACCCTTCAAACGTTCTCAAGAGACTGTGAGGCAAGACTGTTGCAACGTGCTCCCCAAATACTATGGGGAGCAGTTGCGCCCACCTGCGGCTAGGCGCACAACTACTTTTGGGGGATGCACATTGCAGTCGCATGCCTCAACGTGCATCTCCTGTGCGCCTAGTTGCATGCAACATGTTGCATGAAAAGAGGCACAGTCTAAACACCCCTTAGCAACGAGACTGTCGTGCTACCAATACCCCCCCCATCCCCAACTCAAATGTTTTCTTCTAAGATTTTCAGTGATAAAAATAGACTTAGAGGGCGAAGTACTTGCAAGTGTTTTATTATTATTATTCGGTGTTCTGTCGTACTACAGCCCCATTCCTTTTTGTCACTGAACTTAGACCGCCAATGTGCCCTGTCCTCTGCCTGCTCCTGCTTTAGCTCCCAGAATTATCTTATTTCCTTCAAGTCATCCAATATTTGAATCCTCCTTCCTAAGCTCCTCTTTCCCTCAACCTTTCCTTCTATGAAGTCGTGCAGAAGACAGTTCCTCCTAAAGGATGTGCTCGATTCAGTTTGCTTTGTACAGAAGAATCACATCCAAAATGGTTCTCTTCTCAGGACTTCATCTGTCACCCTGTTTGTCCACCTGATTTTCTCGAGTCCTCTCCACCACCACATTTCAAAGGTCTTCAAATATTTCTTTTTCATTTTCTTGAGAGTCAAAGTTTCTGATCCATATAACGCGATGCAGCATTTCATCAGTTTCTTCCTCGGTTCCAAACTCAACTTTATGGTCTTCTTGTTGAAAGTTTCCTTGGCCATGGTGATCCTCGACCTAATTTCCTTGGGGCAGTGGGCATCCTTTGTCAGCAGACTTCCCAGATACTTGAACGGCTCAATTAGTTCCAACTCCTGTCTTACAATGTTGATTTTAAGCGGTTCTTAATCGTTTAAAACCCCTTCACTTTTGACGTCCTAATGTTGATCTCTATGCCACACATTCTCGCTGTCTCCAGCATCTGGTCCACCATTTCCTGCAACTCTTCATATATGGATAGCAATACTACATAATATCATCTACATTTTTTTAATGATGGAGCTATCGGTATTGGGTTCACTCTTCTTACAACAAGACTAGAAAAAGGCAAAATATATTTATTATTTGATAAAAATGAGGAAACACGAAATCACATTTTCCAAATACATACTTTCCCAAGTCAGTAGAATCATTTAATGAAATAAGGAAAGATTAAAAACCTTCTTCGGTGGCCAAATGTTCTAATTAAGACGAGGTGCAAAAAAATAATATTCAAATATGTTCAAATGTTACATAGTAAATTTGAATCCCAAAATGCTAGTATTCGAAAAATTGTTGGCCTAACATTTTCTATTAATATATAATTCTGCAATGAACGGCTAGCCTAGCACAACATCACGTTTTTTTGTTTGTTTTTTTCGGAAAAGTTGCGCGTATTTCTGCCGTCCCTGGAAACACAACCGAGAGTCCAATTTTCATAGAAAGGGCCTTTTAGAAAATGCAAGACATACTTTTTAGAGATCAACATTGAGAACAATTTACGTTAGTTAATATTATTTTATATATAGGCCTATTTCTACAATCTATCAAAAGAGACAGCTTCAGATCACATTACTTGACGTATGACTAGGTGAAAGTATTATTACTATTATTTTCATCAAATCACCACGTCCCACCACCTGTTCAGGTTACACGCATATATGACAGTTACTCTAATAGGGTAGGGATGAGGAAGGAAGCGTTTGAGCGATAATGCATCCACATTTGCGTGGAAGGAGAGTGGACAACAATTTAGAGGAAAACCACCCTCAGTAGATCCGACCAAGATTCGAACCCCGATCGCCCTGTCATCAGCAGGCCAGTCGAACACGAGAGTGACAACATAGACCATTTGGCCACTGAAGCAGGTTTACGCGAAAGTGGATCTTGTAACTTTTCTATCGGATAATATTCTTCCTAAGAAAATTGAACTGTTGTATGAACAAGGCAGGAAGGTCGGGATAGGACAGTTACAAAAGTCACTACAACAACTTTAATATATTCATACGCCAAAAAATGTGAGTTGCAGTTGTCACTTTTGATAGAAATTATCAATACCTACAAAATAATACTTATGATGTATTAAAATGTTATCAATGTTGACCGCAACAAAAGAGGATCGTATTTTATAAAAGGCCCTTCATATGAAAATTAGACTGTACACACACCTATTCACGAAACAAGCTGCAGGCCGGAAAATCAAATGAATGCCACCAAAGCAGAGTTCTCGGGATCCCGAAAGATAGGCCTACGTTAACAAGTAACAGGGCAATACATTTTATTCGATAAAAAATAAGAACGCAGGGGTAAAAAAAAATACACGCATACAAAAATACAAATTAATAAAGCAGAAAGCCAGCCAGCCAGCCAGACAACAAAAAAAGGACTGTGATTAATCCGGGCCAGTGGAACAGATGGTCAATATTTGTGGCCCGAGGCAGCAGAGCATGGACATTGATGAGATCATTAGGCGGCTGGCTGGCCACTGTTTGCGGCGTTCCCAGCGCTCGGCGACCCCCTCCACTGGCATAATCGACACGATCTTGTCTAAAGGCGGCGTTCACCGATTCTCGAGCAACGAATGTTCGTCATTCGGAAAATACTTAAGTTACTGGGTTTTCTGTCATTAATACACCCCATGGTATAATCACTGCAGCAGTAACAGCAGCGATGTCATCACTGGCGCGGTCCATTGTGTATTGGCAGCAGACTATCGCCGAAGTGAATGATTTGATCGAATATTCGGGGTAGACGACATTAGTGAGAAGTGTGTGTGAGGTCTACCGTAGGGGAATGTTCGTGTAGGCTTTATGACAGAATTGAGCGACGAATGTGGGCGATCATTCGACCCAAACGTTCGTCCGCATTGTGGGACCGGCGTGATTGAGTTGTGACGAACATTCCCCGTAGTTTGTCGGTATCACACATCAAAGGGCACGAACATTCATTCACCTTATCTCGAATAGACTGCCCCGTCCACACATCCGTGTCTAGGTCTGTCAGAAGCGTGTTGTGTTTACTGGTGAAATTGAGCTTTCCGATACCTTGGTCTTGCAGTTTTTGGACCTATACGGAAAAAATGCCTGCTATATGGAATTCGACCCATAATTTACATAAAAATAGGAATAAGATATGATTATGATGGCTGGAAGTGTATTCAACCACAATTTAGCGTAGATTGTTCTATTAACGACCTTAAGTTAAAAAAAATAAAAATAGTGGAAACATTCAGATCACGTCTAAATAAAGTTAACTGAAGTGGTGGAAGTGGGTCGGTTGTAAATGATGTTTACAAGCCATTTCATCCTACATGCTAGCATGAATGTTCACCGTTCCCAACAGATCACTTAAATACCCTGAAATTCGACAAATGGGTATATGTGTGTAGATGTGTGCTCGTCATTAGACGAACATTTGACATTCGGAAATGTCACATGTGTAAGCTCCGCCTTAAGGGTTAGCGATGCAAGGGGAGTTGGTAAGGTACCCTTCGGCTGGGCGCGACCTTGGCGGCCAGCCGCTGTGATATTTTAGACACCGACGACTTGCTCCGCGACCAAGGAAGCGACAGGCCACGTCGATTGGCCGACTGGTCGCCTGCACGCCGTTCGCTATCCCAGTGGTCGCTGCAGTCAAGTGCGCTGTCCCATTTGCCGCAAGCAATCTCGCTGGTCGCCCAGTGTGCGGTGGCCCTTAGCGACCAGCGGCCAGTCGCTGTCGTCCGAGTCACCGCATATGTTATGAAACCGGGTCAGTATGCGCGCACTTAGCGCGGCGACCAATCGTTTGTTTGGCCCAGCCTTCGTCTACCCTGGGTGGTGGAAAGCTTACCTTCTATTATTCCACTATGGCGTAGATTATATGATAAGAGTCATGGGACCAGTTTCATAGTCAAAATTGGCACGCCTCAAGTGCGGCTCGATGTTCTTTATTTTCATTTTCTGATGTTATTTCCATCACAAATTTGTGTTCACGTGAAAGAAAAATCTAAAATAATTAAATTACATTTTGTGATAACTTAATTTATTATTTTAAGACATATTTCAATTATGTTTGAAATATAACATTTTTAAAATTATATTTAATACCTAAGTTTACATGCATTAGTTTTGCAAAGTATAATTTTTTTTTCCCCTAAATCAAACTTTTTTATAATATTAGAACTTCGATTCGGGTTCGAGAATATTTCACATATTCTATTCAACTTTACTTCGAATTGAAAAAGTGGGCTTTACACACTCGTTATAAATAATTAGTTTTGAAATGCCTTCAAAAATAAATGTACATATATTTGATTAAAAATAACAGTGTTGGGATAAGGTGCAACTAAGAAATTTCTCTTCCTTTGACAGCCAAGTATAGTATAACGTTTTTAATTCAAAGTTCAAGGAATATCTCCAAAAAAATTCGAAACATCCAAAATTCGAATTAACCGTTTTCATGAGTATCTACACAGCTGGTACATAATAAATCAATAACTTCTAAATATGCTACATTTAAACACATACATTTTATATGCTATATAAAACACACATATTACACAATCTATACATGGGAAAACATGAAAAATTCCAAACACAAAATACAAAATTTTGGGAAAATTAGCATTACGAAAAATTGCATATTTTAGACTTATCATCACCTTATATACTGCTAAATTGATGAATTATTTATTAAATGTGTAATGTTCATTATTTGACAATATGTTATTACCATAAGTTAACCTAATTATACATTTTGATCTGCAATTTTATTTTATTACATCAATTAACTTAACAAATTGTATCAATCAATTCTGTCTATATATTTTTGAGCAATATCTCTAAGTCTTAAATTCTAAATCAAATCCACTCCTTACTTTCAACTTGTTTAGAATGTTTTCTAAAATGGTTAATCAGAACTGATGAAAGCCAAACCAACACATCTCTTATAATAGGCAACCCATTCTCCGCCTTCTCATTTATTATGTGTTCATAGGTTAACCCCAACTTAGTCATTCTCGGTTTGATAAAATATATTTTAGTTATGTTTGAAATTAGTACAAATTGAATAAAATTAATAGTATATAGGCTTCGAATTATCCAAACATTTCCTTCTAAAATGTGGATTAAATTATATTTTATATCATTGATTTAAATATAAATCTAATTGGGAAGTCAAGGTGGGTTCGAATTATACAGTTTTAGAATTCACTAATGTCGAATTAGCTAAATCTTATTGTTTATCATTTCCCCTGTGAGGCTACTGATTTTATTGCTAGTTTTAAATTTACCGAATTTTACATTATTTTACCTAACTGTGACCCCCTTGTCAACATGATAGGATTATTGGTTGAATGCTAATAGTTTAAAACTTCATCAGATGAAAGTAGCTTTGTGTCCTAAAGTGCAGCTTAAAGCTTCAATTTCTAATAAATTAATTCAGGAGCACTTAGTCGGTTTTTATTCTCCGCCCCGCAGACTAATAAGAGCGCGTACAGCACTCAACAATAAAACTTACTCCAAGGAATAAAGAGTTGTAGTCACTCCTAGCCTGAACTTATTTGCCGTTTAATGTGCATAGTATCTTACTACCCGTCCGGAATATCAGCATATTTACACTAAAGAGGAAATGAGGGAGGTAGAATTTAGAGTAAGTGTAGTTCTACCCTTATTTGCATGGAAGGAGAGTGGGAAACCATTTAAATGTGAAAAAAAAGTCAACCCAGCTGGGATTCAATCCCTGATATTCTCGCCATTGGCAAACTAGACTAGGCGAGACTGACGCCTTTGTCTATGTGTCCACCAGTGCGGGTATTTGTTGGTGTGTTTTCTTTTTATTCGTACGTCTAACACAATCACTATTGACAACTTGCTCTGAGGGTTGAGGCGGGGTCAGACGAGTAAAAACGTACGAGGAAAACTACTCGCAGTGCACCTGGACGGGATTCAAGGCCCCGACCTTCCCGACGATGTCTGATGTGATCGGCAGCCCGCTGTTAGGATAACCTGTTTATATGACCCCTAGAGCACAGTGGCGGTTTGGGATTACTACTTCACAGTGATAAATTAACGGCCGGGAGACTGGGATTTAAGTATTCTATAATTAAGTCAGTTTGTAAGTCGTGTTCATCCTTTCTGGTTATATACCTGTATGTTAATGGAATCGGGATGAGGAAGGTAACATTTTAGGATAAATTTACCCACATTTGAATCAAGAGAGAGTGAGTGAGTAAAACTATTCAGGACAAACCACTCTCAGTAAATCAGACAGAGATTTGAACCTCGATCTCCCAATCAAAGGCAATCCAGTTTAACACGAGAGTGACGCGTTAGACCACACGGACACCGATGAGGGTGGTGATAATAAAGATGTTAATTAAGACGCCAAGCAAGGGAATAGTTAAAACAGAAAATAATTCTCATGCCACTTTGTGAGGCTAGTTGAGCTGACACCTCCAAAGGCTTACAGAGTCTCTTCATGATAGGTTTTCACCCGGATGACAGTTCAAAAATCATATTTTTAGATTTTGGGGGTTGTCAACACTTGTACAAGATCGCTGTTTTGTTATAAATGCTAAGTTTTTTTTAACTACATGTTATATTTTACATTTAAAATAAATTAAAATTATAAGTTTTCTCCCACTATTTAATTACTTTTAATAATTCATTTTTACCAAGTCCGAAACGACATTTTAAACATAATTAAAAGTACTTGTTCTTCGTTTTGGAACGTTATTGACTATGTGTAATATAGTGCATACTTCAATACAATACCTTTTAATACAGGCATCGTATTTACTTTTAAAAAGCGAAAATACTTGTAATTTTTTATATGCAATAAATTATTTTATGATTATCTTATCGTATTTCGAAATATTTAACTGAATAAAATATTTTCATCCAATGCGTGGGTGCATCATTGTAAAAAACTTGTTTCCGTCATGTTCAACCACATGGTTTAAATTCGTCGGTCGCCATTTTGAAGCAGTATTCGTTAAACCTTTTGTGAAAGTGATGTGAATAATATTTTTTTTAGGGATAATAAAACAATAAAAGCTTTGTGCCGAACTTCAGATAAATATAAATAATATTGACCTAAATTAATGTGGTTAACTATCACAATCATACATTACCATATGTTTTTGTTACAGTTATCCAAAGTGAAAGATGTCAGCTGTTGGCGTAGGGATACATTAGGGACTATTTCTAGTAGCTCTTTGAGCTGTCATCCAAGTAAACTAAGATCGTGAATGAATTATAACAACAGAATGATTGGCTGAGCTTGAATTAAAACCTCCACCAAATTGCTTTGAAAGAATGAAATCCAAGGGTGACTACAAGGATTTATTTTATTATTATATTCCCCGACTTTTCTAGACAACATTTTCAATTTTCCCCTAACACTTATTTCCCCTTGGTGAGTAACGAATTTTCAGTTTATTACATTGCTGAATTATTTTTAAAGTCATACCAGAAACTACTAAACATCAACTTTCTTTTACCCACTTCGGTGGCCGCGTGGTCTAACGCGCTACTATCGCAGTAGACTAGACTGACGATGACGAGAAGATCAAGGTTCGAATCTCGGTCGGGTGTACTGAGAGTGGTTTTCTCCACCTTCCCTCCATGCAAAAGCGAGTACATTTCCTCTAAATCGTACCTTACTAATTCCCTAACACCAGCTTAGTTAGTAAATAGGAATATAGCCCAAACGGTCGGTGCTAAAAACAAGTTTGAGGAAATATTTTTTTAAAATCAAACTAACAAACATCATCCTTAAGTTAAGTTAACATAATTCAAAATAACGCTAATAAGACTGTGAAGTTTTTTTTAATAATTAGGCCCTTGGGATACATAAAATGAGTAAAATGAGTGAAAGTGTAAGAGTACGCAACCGTACGACCTTTATGTTGATTTTGGTAGGAAGGACAATATGGGAGACCTTCTTTCCATAATTCTAATAGATAGTAGTATTCTGGTAGGAGAAAGGACCTTAGAGGAGCACACTTTCATCCCAGAATCCTAGTGTAGCTGTGTCTTTGAAAAAGTCTGGCGAGTAGCGGCGCGAGCGAGCGTGTTGTCCACTGCAGCGGAGGTAAGATGACTTGACTCCTACCAACGCACTACGGGAGGAGCCCCAGACTCCATTGACCGGGGGGACGAGGAGAGATGACTCCTACCAACGCACTACGGGAGGAGCCCCAGACACCAATGACCGGGGGACGAGGAGGAGAGATGACTCCTACCAATACACTACGGGAGGAGCTCCCAGACTCCATTGACCGGGGGACGAGTAGGTGAGATGACTCCTACCAATATACTACGGGAGGAGCCCCAGACACCAATGACCGGGGGACGAGGAGGAGAGAGGACCGGTTAAAAGTCCCGATCAGGGAATAATTAATAGCGGCTCTGGGAACTCATACAGCCCGCGCCACCACACGATTTCGGACCGCTTACTGATCCGACCGGGAACTCCCCTCTTGGCGTGGAACGGGGAGGGGAAGAGGGGGAGAGTGTGACGTACAGGCGGCCAGATGCCGTGGCTCGGACGGTCCCTGGTTCCATCTCAAGTGGTGGGGACACAGAATTATCTACGTGTATGCACGGGACAGTCATGCTTGAGCTTGCAGAATCTAGCGGATAGTTAGTTAACTACAGTCCAAGGCTTTGAGAAAATACAAATCAAACTTTTTTTTTTTTTTTGCGGACAGAATCGACAACATTTAACTATATTATTAGTGTCATTTTATAGGTATCGATAATATATATCACCCACTTCAGTGGCCGCATGGTCTAGAAAGCTACTCTTGCAGTAGATTAGACTACCGAAGACGGGGAGGTCGAGGTTCGAATCCCGGTCTGGTGTACTGAGGCTAGTTTTTTTTTTCAAAAAGAGTTTTCCACTCCCCGCGCAAATGAAGGTACACTTCCTTTAGATATAACCTTCCTAATCCCCAAAATCATTAACGTAATTAGTATACACGCGTATAACCCAAACGGGTAGTAGGACACGGGGCTAAAAAAAAATATATATCTATCAAAAGTGACAGCTGCAGTTAACATGACTTTAGTTAAAAACTGTTTTAAGTAACGGTTTAAAAAAGTTCATTTTTATCAATATTTGACAGTAGGTTCCTTCGTTCTAGTGACACAAATCGAAGCAACTTAAAATATAACATACAGATAATAAACTCAATAAAGTGAAAAGTGACAACCTGGACGCGGGAGTCGAACCCGGTACCTTTGAGAGATGAATACCCTCATGGAAAGAGCTCAGTACTAAGTTACTATATCAGTGGCGTATGGTAAGCTAAATTATGTCCGGGGGTTAACGATAACAGTAGCCAACGTAGGTTAACGTAAGGTCTAAGACGTCAGATTCGCAAAATCTGTACCTTAGCGGCCCTTCGTATGAAACGAATAATTATGAGTGTTCGTTGATTAGAAAAGGTTGGACGCCACTACTACAATGTATAGAAGTTTTCATACACCCTATAAGCATTGACTTTGTGTATTTTAATATAATATATAGTCAATGCTGTAAGTTCATATCCGCATCAATGGACATGCGGGTTAAGGCGTCAACCTCGTCTGGTGTGGTATGCCGGTGACGTAACGCTGTTGATAGGGGATAAGGGGTGAGCTCTAATGTCTACATCATGGTTTTACACTCACTCACTCACTCACTCTCCCTAAACTATACCGGTTATTAAAACTTAGATATCATGTTTCCCTATCATCATCAAGATCGAATAATCAAACAGTTGATTGGAGAGAAATGAATGGTTAATTTGATGAGAAATATGTTCGACAAATTACCTCATAATGTTTAATGTTGTAACTGAAAATTATGTCTAAGATAGTGATGGGACAGTAACTTACTTTTAATCTTTGCTCAAGACAATGATAATGATTTATAGCGTAGTTGGCTAACGCGCCAGTCGTGTTGAGCCAGACCACCGAGGACGGGGAGATCGAGGTTCGAATCTCGGTCGGGTGAACTGGGGGTGGTTTTTCCTAAATGGTTTTCTACTCTCTCTCTCTCTCCACGCAAATGCGGGTTCACCTCCTCTAAATTCAAACTTCCCAATTCCTAATCCATTAGTGTAATTAGTACTTAAGCGTATAACCCGAACGGGTAGTAAGACGCGGTGCTAAAATTATTATAATGATTTATAGCACTGTCCAATGTTAGCAACAGTAAATATTTAAAACCCTTGTTTAGAAGATATATATAAGATTTATGGTAAATATAATGTTGTATGTAACATAAAAAATACTCTGAAGTTTTACTATTTCGTCAATATAACAGCTTCGAGAACGAAACATTACTAAGTAATTACAGTGTGTGCGAAACTTTAAACAATTCAAAGTGAAATTAAAGACGTTTATGACCAATCATATTCCAACCTTTGCAACAAAAACATATTTAAAACGGCATTAATTTAATCGATAAAATTCCCCCCCCCCCNCCCTTTCCCAAATACAGAAGAAGAGACACAAGTGCATAGCTATGCATTTATTTACAGTTATTACATTCTTCTTGCTCAAATCAACGAAATATAATAGTTACACAAACATATTTATATCCTATATTTATCCAGATTAACGCTGGAATCCCAAAAATAATAGATTTAATCATGTGACTTAAATATCAAAATTCAAAGTGATTTTTAAATGTTTCACATACCTGGTTAAGGTAGATATATATTTTTATTGTAGACATTTTAATTACTAAAATATCTAAATCTAACAAATAATAAGCAAACAGGGTAAATTAATAGTGTGACTCGTCATTTAGTGACTGTTCAGTTCCTAGAGGTCCTGTGTTCGTTTACTGGAGGTCCTTTGTTTCAAACCTTCTCATAGGTCTGGGGCCTGGTGTAACGACGTGACATTGAAAACTACCTCAAGGGAATCAGCGTCCTCATCCATGATGAACTCCACAGTCGTGGGTGTCGACACCATTAGGAAACCATTATCTGAGAAGTGGCCTCGGGGGGTCGACGCCTCCAGCCACACGAAGGGCGCGATGGCGTCCGTGGCCACTTCCAGAGAGTAATAGCTGCCGACGCCGCCCTTGCGGCGGAATGGGCCGTGGCGCTCAACCACTCTAACTGAAGCGTGCCTCAGCGCCGAGTCTTTCAGTGGTGCCAGGAAGATAAAATTATCCGGTCCAGCGTCCTGAGAGCCGTGTAGAAGGAAGAAATGAAGGAAACAGTGGTACCGCGCGTCGACCTCGTTACTGCACTTGGTCAGGAGTTCGTCCAGATTCAGCGAGAGCACTTGCTGGGAGGACAGCGCGTCTATGCTCACGTTGAGCATCACTTCATCCTTGGGTATCCCAAGCTCTCCCCAGTTGTAAACGTGCACTACTAAAGTTACCTCGAACGTTTCTAGCCGATCCGACACGATATGCACCTCCACGCGATCGTCGGGCGTGAGGTACGCCGAAACCGACAGCGGCGCGAAGAACCGCGCCGCGAAGTAGTGCAGTAGTTTCCAGCGGCCACCGAACTCGAGCGAGGACCATGAAGGTGCCTGCCACACGTCATTAAGCTGCCAGTAGAGGGCGCCCATCGTCATCCCTTGCCCCAGAGAGTCAAGGACACCTCTAGAGCGCCGATAGTGCTCCGTCTCCACCTTGGTCGCCATGGCCTGGTTCACTTGGCTCAGGTAGCAGAGACGTTGGAACCCACTACTCGTCGAGTCGTCCTCGGGGTAGTGCATGTGTCTGCTGATCTGCATCTTCATTTCCATGTAGCCCCCAAGATGGTGCTGCCGGTGGATAGACCAGTTGCTCGTGGTGCCTAGGTCCCGCTTCGTGTCCATAACTGACTGCAATGTCGAGAAGGAAGGCAATGATTGGAAACCGTACTCCGAGGCGAACCTTGACATCGAATATACGTTAGCATTCCAACCGTCAGCCAAGTAGTTGTAGTAGTGCGTGTCAACTTTGCGGGTTACTCGCCACAAAGCCTTCCTTCTCCGTTTCATCGCCGTTAGAGGGACTGGACGTCACAAACATTCCCGAAGGATCTTCTTTCGTGAAGGCGGCCCGGACCGTGTCGACGTAAAGGGAGACATAGTCCCGCCGGTAGAGGGAGAAGTTGGCCGCCGTTTCATACCAGTTCTGTCGCAGCGCCGCCTCATTCTCGTTATTGCCAGCCCAGACGACGACGCTGGCGTGGTGTTGAAGCCGGCGTACCTGTTGACGCACCTCACGCTCCACAGAGGCGAGAAACCCCTCCGAGGCCGGGTACATGCTGCAGGCAAACATGGCGTCCTGCCAAATTATAAGTCCCAGCTCGTCACAAAGTTGGTAAAAGGAGTCATCCTCGTAGACCCCTCCACCCCACACCCGCAGCATGTTCATGTTGGCATCCCTTGCAGCTGTCAATAACGTCTTGTATGTCTTCTTGTCTACGGACAGCTCTGGTAGGATGTGGGCAGGGATCCAGTTTGACCCCTTGGCAAACATCGCCACGCCATTCACCTTTATGTAGAAGGTGAGACCCTTGGGAGTTAACTTGTCCTGGATGAGGCTCACCTTCCTGAAGCCATAGCGTATCTTCTTAACGCTTCGTTCATCCACGTCTGCACCGACAAATCTGACGGTGAGGTTGTAGAGGTATTGCTCACCCAACCCAATGGGCCACCACAGTTCGATGTTCGCAGGCACAGGAAGTACTAATACACCAAGGTACTCGCCTTCCCTACCTGATTCGACTATGACCTGCCGGGAAACACCTACTTGTGGGTTTGAACCAAGAACGGCCTCCAGCTTCCCTTTGATCGCACCGCTTGAGCCGTTGCCCAATTCTAAATGGACGCCCAGAGTTAGAGTTGAGTTACCCCAATCGTATCGTACAGTGACATCTCTAACGACAACAGCGTCATAGGCAATGATCTCGACGCTCTTCCATATGCCAACTGACGGAAAGGCGGGGCCCCAGTCCCAGCCAAACGACGCCTGCATCTTCCTAAGGTGGTTGACATGACACTCACCGTTGTATTCAACCGGGACGCACCGAGGAGGAACGGTGTACCCCGCGGCAGACTGCGCCCGATATGCTTGTTCCGCGGCGGTTATGGGCGATAGAAAACGCACCTCAACACTATTATCACCCGCTCTCAACAATCTCTTGACGGGAAAAGCGTACCTCGTGAACATGTTGTTCGTGACACCAACGCTGACATCATTGACGAAGACTTCTGCGACAGTGTCCAGACCGTGGAATACAAGCGTCACCTGTCGCTTGGTTAGAAAAGTGTCGGCATTGATTGCAAAAGTACGAGCGTAGGTCCAGTTGTCACGGGCGACCCAGCGGTAGAGCAGGTCGTTGAAGCGGTAAAAGGGGTCACCGTCGAGAACACCGGCGGCCCGAAGGTCGGTGTAGATGCCGCCTGGGACAGTGGCCGGGACGCTGACAGTGCCATTGGAACCGGCGACGGTCCAGTAGGGGCCGTTCAGGCTGAGGAGCAGCTCTGCGCGTGTTAGGGTCGCGGTCAGACCAAGGTGCAGCAGAAGGAACCACATGGCCGAGCTAGTTGCCGGTCGGAGCAGGACTGAAGAGGAGATGAACGGCCACGCGCAGTCAAGGGGGGCGGGCCCAAGCGGCGGACACTTACAGATCCACAACTCTCACCGTTCCTCCGCTCGGCTCCAACAGCACATACAGGGACAACCCATCGCGTCGATGTTGTACATTCAGGAGAAACATGCCTTTGTGCATTAGGCTTTAAGGCGCTTGAATAAACAAGAAAAAATTCCTAAACGTCAGAAAACAAATAGGTTTATAACGTAATTGTGTGGATCTGTTCGGCATTAAGAGAACAAACAGAGGAGGAAGAACACAGATGACCATACAATGTATGTTATGACCCGCCTAATAAATGACAACAGAAATATGCGGATTTTGGGACTTTTGAGAGTGGAATATGTCAACTTTTAAACCATTTTTACAACAAATCTATATTTTGTATAGTGTCATATAAAATGGTTTTGTGCTCATTCTAGTAGACACCGAACTTGTGTACTGTTAAAGGTGTTGTCATTATTTAACCAAAGCGCAACATCTCAGCTAACTAAGCAGCCCCCTTAATGATCGAACTATATGGAGAAACAAACTTTTCTTTTAACACTACGCAAAACCTCCAACTATAACTAAGAAATCAAAGAATGAACCTTAAGGCAATGTGCTAACAATCACCTGAAGACGATGAAAAACAATCTCCAGTGCATTCAATCAGCAATGAACCTGGCCTCTTGGACCAGGATTATAAGTGCAAATCACTACATCAATTCTGCCGGTAGAAGGGAGTCCAGACGGTATTTGGTCAAGTGTTTTCTAGGGGACGATGGAAAGTAATAACTTTCCTTACACTCCTTTTTTCTCACTACGTCTTACTACCCGCTCGGGCTATACGCATAAGTACTTCTTACGGTAATGTGTTTTAAGCATGAGGAAGGTTGAATTTAGAGAATGTGTACCCGTATTTGCGTGGAGGGTTAAGTTAGAAATAATTTTTGAGATAAAAAAAATCAGTACACCCAAACGGGGTTCGAACCTCGAGCTCCCTGTAGCCAGTCTAATGCGAGAATGACGTCTTCTTAGAACATGCGACCATCAAAGCAGGTCCTTGCACTCTTCAATTTACCATTTCATTTTTACGTAACATGTACATTTGTGAATGTATAAATATGACCAAAAATATTTTACACAAACTCGTATTAACTTGCGCCATAATCAACTCAGAACAAACCACTTAACACTCTCTTTAAGGTCGGAGTGTAGGGGTCGCGAGTTAAGGGTAGTTTTTTTGTTGTTGCAGTTTTTATAGCAAAACTTTTTTTGTTCAAAATAAATAAAATATTTCTCCAGTAGAAACGTATAGTTTAATTTTCGTCACATGATGATATCAACAGTTGTTGAATATCTGTCATGAACTTAGCGGCATTAGTTGAGAAACTTTTTTGATGAAAATAAAAAGTTATTTAATTCCAGGACACCCTTGATAGGTATTAGACAACTGTTTACATCACCGTGAGAAGACAACTAAACTCTGTTTCTACTGGAGAAATATATTATTTATTTTGGCAAAAAAAAAATTTTTTTGCTATTAAAAACTGTAAAAAACACTTAACTAGCGTTCCATAAACTCCCACCTTAAATGTAACACTTATCACAAAAATTGGAACAATTTGTCGAGAAACGGTCAAAGATATTATTAATCTCTCAAGTTGTCGAGCTATAACGAAGATAAAAGTAATATGACCTTCAGACTCGAACCCGTGGTCTGGCTCTGCCCAAACAAACTGGAATGGTGCACGCCCCGAGCTTGGTTCAACGTGTGGCTTCACCGTCTCCTGTTTACTGCAATCTGTGACGAACTACAGCGAAGTAGATTATGTTACACCAGTGACACCTCAACTGAGAGTGAATCAGTCACGATTAATTATTATTTTAAAAACAAACTTTCAAAAAATCTATTTTTAGCACTGCATCTTACTAACTGTTCGGGTTGCACGCATATGTTAACGTGGGCGCCCCGTAAATGGGTGGTAGCCTCCTTATCACTCAGCAATATTTACTCATTTAAAAAAAATCTTTATGAAAATATAAAATTGTGTATTTAGGATTTGGCTGAAATTTTCTACTAACAACTATGAATCATCAATATCCGAGTTAACAGAGATATAAATTATATCATTTACATTTCCTCCCATTTCCCCCTTCAGAAGCTTTCTTTTCATTTGGTTCTGTTCAATAAATTTGTGAAAAATATAGTGTTTATTTTCAATAGATTCAACTACAATTACATTTTATTTTTTGTTAATTTTTCAGAAACCTTCTTTTTTGATAGAATTGACTCCTGAAAATCGTGTAATTAGCACATAATTATGTTCAGATGCTCTAAAATTCACTCCCAGAAATTTAAATTCCTTAAATTTTCTGTTAATAAGGGGGGGAGGGGCACATATGTGAAGCCAATCCCCCCCCCCCCC
>CABFWO010001214.1:139085-149650 GCA_902155825.1 Timema genevievae
GGGGTCGGGAGTAATGAAATATCACCGCTGATAAACAAATATTCCAAAACGGGTCATTTTTGATACCGGAAGGTGACGACGACGCGCTATGTGAAATATGGGAGCGAGGCTTGATTCGTAGACTTACGTTCGTCGAAAATAAGAGCATACATAATCCGTGGCGCAGCAGAAACGTAGGTTGGTTGACCTATGATTCTTTGCGATAGGGGCCTACAAACTATAAACAGTTGATTTCCGAAATATTCTATTTTTAAGTGGATAAACAGATCTTCAAGATTAATAACATTTATATCACGGCGTCACCCTTTTATGCATCCCTTATATTTAGCGACAACCTTGATATGAAACGTCATTATATCGGGGCTTTATGAACAAAGACCACACAAAAAAAAACTCCATGACGTGAGCACGCGTTCGAGCTATACCGATCGGGCATCCGCCGTTAGCGAAGATAGTGTTAACATTTGCGGATAGAGGGTGTCGTGTGGTCGGCACAACGAAATCCTCCTGTTGTTAATCTCGGGTTTCTAGATCGAAGCCGCTATATTTTCAGTCGAGTAGTTCCTCGATTGTCTTCACGAGGCCGAGTTGACCTCGTTCTATACCAACTGTTCCAGAGAACAATTCTCGAAGCACCAGAGATCGAACCCGGGACCTCTGAATCTGTAGTCCTCTGACCACTAGACAACAAAGGCGGTCAAGCTATAGTATTGGACGTATTTAAAAGTAAAAGTACTCTTTTGTGATTACTAATTTACTTTTATAAAAACAAAAGTAACATTAACTAAACTTGATTATAAATGTATCCATAATTTTTACGGAAACCCTAAGGGGGACCACTCTCAACACACCTTTTGAGAAGAAAAAACTGCACTACGGCAAAAAGAAAAAACCTCCGGCCCCTGCACACTCATCTTTACGATCGTCAATAAAAACCCATTTTCGAGAAAACACACAAAACTCAAAGGTTCCAAATCACAGTAGGCGTGAAAAGTTCCCCCCGTCCCTTGGAATAATTGATATGTCTAGTATCCCCCTCCTCCCCATTGGAGAGACGAGCACTAAAAGGTGAGATAACCCAATCCGGATGGTCGGGGTGTGCAATATTCAGTGAGACTGTGCGTTGCTGCTGTTTGCCCGGAACGGAGGAGGAAGTCAAGTTTATTGGTAGGAACCCCATAAAACCGGCCGAGACCAAGAAGAAGCGGCCGCTCGTAAAAACCCTCTATCTGCTGAGCGGGGCGGCCACCGCCCGATGTGCGCCTCGGTGTGGGGTAGGGGTCGTCGGGGACTACAGTCCTTGGAGGATAGAGGCAAGTAGGAGGCGAGGATCACTCAGTGGAGGATAGATGCAAGTAGGAGGCGAGGATCACTGAGTGGAGGATATATTCAAGTAGGAGGCTTGTGAAGTACGCGAGGATCACTCAGTGGAGGATAAATGCAACTAGGAGGCTTATGAAGTATGCAAGAATCACTCAGTAGAGGATAAATGCAACTAGGAGGCTTATGAAGTATACGAGAATCACTCAGTAGAGGATAAATGCAACTAGGAGGCTTATGAAGTATACGAGAATCACTCAGTAGAGGACGGCTTGTGAAGTACGCGAGGATCACTCAGTGGAGGATATATTCAAGTAGGAGGCTTGTGAAGTACGAGAGGATCACTCAGTGGAGGAATATATTCAAGTAGGAGGCTTGTGAAGGAACCAGGGACTGACTCAATGTAGGCTTGTGAACTGGTGAGCTAAAATATTTCCTCTCAGCTTCAAACTTGTCCATTAAGAGCACTGCCTACTTTAAGGGAATTTCCCCCACAGTCTATTATTTACTATGGTAGTGGAGGTTCCGAAGTTTCTAAAACCAATAAAACGATCCTCCAAGTAGTTTATCATTTAATGTAGGTCCGCTCGCTAAGGAGTCGTGATTGTCTGGGTCTGCTGGTTACGAATAGGTCGGGGTTCGAATCCCAGGCCGGGTTTACTGAAGTTACTTTTTTTTTCTAAATGTTTTTCCACCATCTTTCTCTGTTCGAACCCGGGTATATTTCCTTCCTCATCCATACACCATTAGTGCAAACAAGAGGGTAAACCTGACTCTGGACGGTCGAGGGTTGAAACCAGCACACGAGAATTTCTATGAGCAAGAGCGGAAGGACCTACCAACTATGCCGGGGAAGGTATTTTAACATAAATGCATACTTACCACAATCGACATGGAACCGACGGCTTTACTTCCCCCTCCGAAGGAAGTTGTGTTACGGAATTTTAATCGCTCGTGGAGAATCCGTCGAGCCCCGGCCGGGTTTGAACCCACGAAGATGGGGTCATGAGGCGACCACTTTACCCCAAGAGCACCGAGGTCGACAATTATAGGAAATAGAACAAGTCCTGTATCGTCCATTTATATTGTACAACTTCTATTCCGCCTAGGGTACGCGAAAATAGCTTAGGGAGTATGTTAATTAAATATACATATATTTCTCATTTAAAATGTATTGTTTATTACATTATTTTATACGTAGATTTCAGAATAACCTTAGCTTGCATCATGTACCAATAATTTTGGGAGTACAAAGTTGAATAGAAATCATATCTGGGGGTAAGCGATAAAACATTTTTTAATGCCACCGATTGACTTTTTTTTTTACGTATGAGTGATTTTAAAACAGCCAAATGCTTGAATTTAGGTATAAATAAGTGTAGGAAGTTAAACCCCAAATTTAAAGGTTTTCTTTTAAATATTTTAAAAAAATTATAAAAAAAATTTATTACTAATCTTTGCGGGTGAGTCGTTACAGTTAATTATATTTTTTTATTCAAATGTAACCAAAAAAATAACAAAAAAACTCATCGTATTGTTCAAATATTATGTGGCGTGAACATTCTCTGTGGTTAGAACTTGTGTAATTGTGTACCAGGCTTTAGAGCCAATGAAATGCGCGTGTTGAATACGGCCTCTCTTACTATTGGCTATAGACGAATCTAGTTGAAGCATTGTGAACCTTACTAACTAATTAATACAAACCAACCAGTGTGTATAGCAGCGCTTTTGTTGGGCAAACCATGTAATATCCGAAAATAAACTTAAATGTGAATTAAACCCTCAAGATTATGATGGACTTAAGACGACATTATATTAGTTCATCGCCTTTTAACTAGTCTGTTATTGTTTTTTCACATAAACAAATACAATTTGACGAATGGAGAATGGGCCAGTGTAAAATTACGTCTTCTTAAAAAAAAAGAAGTAACAAAAAAAGCACGCTACGCCGTTTCCATCGAGCGTAGACTCACTCAACACCCTCAATTCCGCAAGTATCCAATCAAGACGATGCATTCATAACTCTTGGGCGCCGCTATCTTCGCGTCGCGACGAGCTTCAGGACAAGGAGAGCGGGAGAAGGGGTGTGCTAGGAGCATAAATAAAATTCATCCTACCCCCTACCCCCTATTTTTTAGTTTACGAAGCAACACGGAAAAGAAGAAAAGGGTTGGTGGGCGGTAACAAAGGAGACGCCCCCTTTTCCACAAGTTACTCGCTAATCAAGGTAGAGAGACATTCAAGAAGGTTGAGTCATACAGTCACTTAAGGTAAAGATACATTCTAGAAGATTGAGTCATACAGTCAAGGTAGAGAGACATTCGAGAAGGTTGAGTCATACAGTCACTTGAGGTAGAGAGACATTCGAGAAGGTTGAGTCATACAGTCACTTGAGGTAGAGAGACACTCGGGAAGGTTTAAATGTCACACAGAATAAAGTTGAAGGGTGTGAAGGTGGTAGAAAATCCTTTATTCCTTTATTCTATCAACCTGGGATATTATCGTGCAACTGAATAATCGTATAAGTACATGCACGACCTAAGAACTTTAAAATCGACACAACACCCAATCCCCCAGGCGTCAAAATTCAGCACTGTGAAGGAAGTTCAATATCACCGATTTTTTTTCCCGACCGTTCTAAGAATTGAACTCAAGACTCAACTAAGTAAGCAAACAGATGCGCTACCGAGATAAAGTTTCGGACTTGTTAACATGTTTGGGTTAAGGAGGAGTTTAAGTATTACGTAAGCAACTTAGGGGTTAGGGGGTTTGAAATTTGCCTATTTTTGATGAAAAGGGGGTAACACTGCTTACGCAAGTCGGTTAGACGGAGAGAGACGGACAAGAATGGCCCAGTGACCCAGCCTCCACAAATGAACACATAATACTTAAAAGTGTCGAGACGTAGATTCAAGGACATTGGTCATCAGATTAAAAGTAGCTTAGAGTTTTTTATAAACTATAATAATCCATGTACTCACTAGTAAATATATTTTTTTAAATAATTTAAATTAAATATATACAAAATATTTTTTGTAAAATTTTATAACGTAAGTTAAGCACGACGGGGTCGGGGTCAGAGAGGGAGGTTTGCTTATTTTTGCTCACAAAGGGGAAAAGGGGGTCCAAAATGGTAAAAAAAANTTTTCAATATAACATCGAAACTTAATCTCTATTAGCCTTGTTTTAGCGCCAATTAACGCCCCCCCCCCCTCCTCCCCGTCACCCTAGGATTCAAACCTCTAACTCACCGAGCATTTGGGCAACGTTTAAATTTGTAACACGTTCACGATCTTGCTCTGTTTAGGTTCCTTCGAAACCTATTATTTGAAGGATACAATTTAAAAGTCAAATTAAGCTAATGCTGCCATCTGTTAGACAATAATGAGACCTTTCTAATGTGCTTGAGATTAAGGTTAAAAGAGAGGTCTCTGTCATACGGTATTCAAATTAATTAAAAATATTTATTTTGTGGGGTCTTTATAGGGTTTGAGATACAAAAGTCATTGTCCTAGAAAATGTGTGTAACAACTCTAAGGCATGAACTCTTAAATAGACCGAGCGGCCGCCACCGTTATTGATGATAGTGCCAACATTTGAGGATAGAGGCTGTCATGTGGTCAGCACAACAATCCCACCAGTTGTTGATCTCAGTTTTCTAAACCGGAGTTGCTACTTCTTTATTCAAGTAGCTCTTCATTTGTCCTCACGAGGTCTGGGTTTGACCCCCGTTCCAGACTCACTGCTTCACAGAAAATCTGGGAGCGCCTTGGATCGAACCCGGGCCCTCTGA
Organism: Timema genevievae; assembly: GCA_902155825.1. Lineage (NCBI taxonomy): Eukaryota > Metazoa > Arthropoda > Insecta > Phasmatodea > Timematidae > Timema > Timema genevievae. The sequence goes on from CABFWO010001214.1 coordinate 144,199, forward strand.
ATCTGTAGCCAAGAACTCTGACCCGTAGACCACAGAGGGGGTCTACCTTCGTGTAGAAAGTAGGCTAATATTGAAATCGATACAAAATGCCACTTTCACCCGCTTCGGTGGATGCATGGTCTAAGGCACTACACCCACCATATACTAGACTGCCGAAGACGGGGAGATCTCTGGGTTCGACCCCGGTCGGGTGTATTGTGGATTTTTTTCTCTCTAAAAGAGTGGGCTCTTCTTCCACAGAAACGAGGGTAGATTACATCTAAAATACTTCCTTCCTCATCCCTACCTCGTTGGATTAGTTATCATATCTGTACAACCCGAACAGGTAGTAAGACACTATGATTAAAAGAAAAAAAAGCTATGCTTATCCTGACATGATTCCGCGCCACGCCACTGCCCTTAATCGAAAGACTCAACCCGGTAAATCAGAGCACGCTCAGATTCGGATATTTGACGACGAAGGATAAGATGGCCTGGCCGCGTAGGGAGTGGCGACCACTTGTTACCAACCCCTCCCCGGCCATTGTTTATTCAAGCTAATGCCACAAATCATACTCTTGCAACTCCAAACACCGGACATGGCGAAAATAGCCGCCGCAAGGAAGTACGCTGGAATATTTAGAATATAACAAGTGGCCCAGTGCGAGGTCTTCCTTCGCTGTACTTTCCGATGAGGCGCAGACGCTTAGCGTGGGAAAGTTGGGAAAGGTTGGAGCGCTCGACTTTTGAACACTTTGCCACCTTATGGTGACAAGTTAGCGCTTGATTAGCACTTTGCCACCTTAAAGGAACAATTTAGCACTTGATTTTTGAACACTTTGCCAAGGTAACAGATTAGCGCTTGATTTATTAGCACTTTGCCACCTTATGGTGACAAGTTAGGGCTTGATTAGCACTTTGCCACCTTAAAGGAACAATTTAGCGCTTGATTTTTTAGCACTTTGCCACCTTATAGGAACAATTTAGGGCTTGATTAGCACTTTGCCATCTTATAGGAACAATTTAGCGCTTAATTTTTGAACACTTTTCCAGGGTAATAGATTAGCGCTTGATTTTTTTAGCACTTTGCCACCTTATGGTAACAATTTAGCACTTGATTAACACTTGGACCCCTTATAGAAACAATTTTTTGGGAAACTTGAAATGTTATGACATGTTGAGAATCCGTCTCACGGTCAATCATCTGGGAAATTGGATACAAGACTTAAGTTCGAATCAGAAAACGTTAATAAAAAGCGGGATTTTGCATTATTCATTTAATAATCTAACGAAATAGGGATACGTTAATGTTGGAATGTAAGGGACGTGAGATAAGGGCAGTGTTGTTGCAGTTTTTGTATCCACATTTTTTTTTTGACCAAAATAACTAAAATATTTCTCCAGTAGAAAAATAAAGAGTTTAATTTTCTTCGCATGGTGATATAAACAATTGTTATTGTTATCACCGCGTCTTACTACCCTCCGGGTTATACGCACTTACGCTAATGTGTGATGGTAGGGTGATGGTGAGATTAAATGGAAGATCTACAGTTTAACGTGGGATCCGAACCACGGTGGAGGCCTGGCATTCCACACATTCACAAGTTGTGATTAATACACAGTCTTGTCAGAAGTGAAGGAAGGGTTTGGGCAATCAGATATATCTGTGCCGAGACCGAGGATTGAACCCCGAACCCTCAGCAGAGAAGTCTGACACCTTACCCCTAGACCACCAGGTCACCTACTATAAACAGTTGGTGAATATCTGCCATGATGATAGCGGCATTAGATGAGAAACATTTTAATGAAGGGGAAAAAGTTGTCTTTAAATTCCAGGACATCCTTGACAGGTATTCAACAACTGTTGATATCACCATGGGGAAAAAATTAAACCATATGCTACTACTGGAGCACTATTTGGTTTGTTTTGGACAAATAAATTGTTTTTATACACAATATTGCCAAATTACTGGCCTTAACTCAAGTTACCTACGCTCCAATTTTAAGGTTTTTTTTTTCCGCTTTTAAAATAATTTACTTTTCAAAATAGAGTAGCACGGTTTCACTTGTCTCAGTTCCATTGTTTTCTAAAGTAGAACAGACAAAAACCACACCACGATGTGAAGTCTAGTTTGAGCTGAATTACTTAACAGTCCAATTTTATTTTTATTTTTGCGGTCAACAATGATTAAAATTTTACTATATAATTGATATTATTTTAAAGGTATTGATAATATCTATAAAAAGTGACAGATGCAAATCACGCGACTTGCCGTATGAACAAGTGAAAGGTCTTTTAAACTTTTCTAGTCAGATAATACCCTTCCTATGAAAATTGGATTATACCCTAAATTTATGGTTAAAGCTTCACAGTCTTACCTTGGCGGGCTGAGAACATGGTAGAATATTGTAAGCGATCAACTTTATGATTTTATTCCCATTAAAATTGTTATAGGACACCATTTTACAATTATTTTTTAAAAAATATTGGTCAAATTTTCACGACATGATCCAGGTAGGTTATTTGTTCTATAATATACTATTATTGTAGTAAATAAAAGTTTGACTTACCTCTTTCTTTCGCTTCACCGCCGGAGCTAGAAAAAAAATCAGAGCAAACATAATTAGTTGTTGTGTAAATTTGATACCTTACTATTAAATTAATAGGTTATCATCAAACCTGATGTTAACGTGTGAAACGAAAATATTACTTTTATAAATAGCCTACAATGGACATTGTTTAGTTTAAAGAATTTAATACCAAGTATAAGTTATAGCAAAACAATTAACCAAACATAAACCGTTTAGAGAGGATGTATATTAGAGTTTGCTAAGTAAACTAATCATATTAGAGATTAAAATATACATGAAGCTATGAAGTTGGATGGAAGAGAGCTGAGAAAAGTACAGAACGTATCTTGGAAACATTATTGAGGAAAAAGTTGGAAGTAAAGAGGATCTAATGAGAAGAGGACATCATGGATAGGTGTTCTATTGGTGTGTGAGATACCTGATATGGAGAAGAGAAGTGCCCTTGAAGTGTAAGGAAGTGCTGTATAGGGCATACTTTGTACCCATTGTCACACATGCTGAAGAAACATGGACATTGAATGTAAGAGAGACTAGGAAAGTGAAGCTCATGGGAATGAAGTTTGTGAGGAGCATGTTAGCTGTCACGAGGAAAAACAGGATTAGGAATGAAGTTATCCAGGAAAGAGTGGGAGTACATGAGATAGTAAAGGAAGCAAGACTGAGATGGCATGGACATGTAATGAGGGTGGAAAAAAGCGAGGATGTCAAAGAAAATGTTGGAAATGAAGTATGTAGGAAATAGATCACAAGGGAGGCCAAGAAATAGATGGGAGGGGCAGATAACAGAAAGTGTGCAAGTGAGAGAAGAAGAATGGAAGCAATTTAAAGGAGGAAGAATGGTGGGAGGATAGAGGAAGACGGAGGTTTTTAATACTAAAATGACCCGGCCACAGGCTGGAAACAGATGATGATGATGATGATGATGATATACATGTCAGCAAATACGTGAACCCAATTATAAAAGTAAATCTAAACTAGCATAATTTGATATTTTAAAAACAAACCAGATGTATTATTATACGTCAGTCTACTTATTGACCAACAGCAGAGTTAATCTTATTTCTTATTATTTTATATTATTAGAGTAAAGAGTTTTGTGTCCGTCATGAGCGTTACGCGATATCAACCGCACACAGAGGTATGGAATTTTTAAATTAGTAACCCCTGTGCAAGAACATTTGCACCTCGAAACTGAAATTCTAAAATTTTGATTCTATTTGACTACCAGACGATGCCTTAGATAAATCGGTAGCGTGTCTGCCTTGTAAGCCAAAAGTCCCGGGTTCCATATAAGGTATGGCCGAAATATTGATCACTCAACTTTACTAATGCGATAGAATAGTAATACTTAGCACCACGTCTTATTACCCGTTCGGGTTATACGCTTAAGTACTAACCACGCTAACGGGTTAGGAATTGGGAAGGTCGAATAGAGAGGAAGTGGACCAGCATTTGCGTGGAGGGGGGATAGAAAACCATTTAGTAAAAACCACACCCAGTTTACCCGAGCGAGATTCGAACCTCGATCTCCCCGTCCTCGGCAGTCTATCTCAACACGAAACTAGCGCGTTAGATAACTAGGCCAACGAGGCGGGTAATGCGCAAGAAGATGTGGAAGGTAACATTTAGAAGTAGTGTACACGTATTTGCGTGTAGGGAGAGTTGAGGAACTATTTCTAATGAGAAACCGCTCTCTGCACACCAGGCCGGAATTCAAGTCCCGACTTTCCCCGTCACAGGCAAACCAAACTAGAATATAACCTTGACATTTAGGCGTGAGGCCAAGAACAATATTCGTAATATGTTCAAATAGCTTAGTTGAATGACTGTAAACAAACTGCTACTATACATGATTGGACCGAAATAATTAGACGATTAGTAACTTGGAATATAACACTTTAATTGGAAAGTAAATATTCACTAACTAAATAATAGCAAACTAAATAACTAGACGTTTTCACTTTTGTAAGATAATGTCACTCATGTGAGTTCCACTGGACGTCAGACGAACCTCAGCACGTTGTCCATCACTTTCCTCAGCACAGATCATATAGTTGTTTCCACCCCACCATCTAGATTTGATTGGTTTTGGCTAAAATACCACCAGAGTTTATAATATGGACATAATATGGCCAATTAATCATGGCAAGTATAATAGGAGATTAGAATAAATTCGCTAATTGTTTGACAGGTGTTTAAAAGTCGCTCATTGACACTTGTAAGAGTCAAGGCCTACAAATTATAATATTTCCCCAAGGATGTTTCAAGAAAATTGAAAATTCTAAGATTTCGGGATATCTACAAAAAGTCCCACGATGAAAAAAAAAGAAATCAAATCCTTCCTTTTATATGTTTTCCTTGGCCTTTTCAAAACGTCTTTGTCTGACACATGTTGAGTATGAATTCTGAAACCCTCAGCGAACAGGTCTACTTTCCAACTGAGCTGAGCTGGGACTACACATGAAGGATTACCAGTCATTTACACATCAAAGTGCCAAAGTGGTAAATTATAGTAGTTGGTAGTAGTTTGTCAAACTCGGTGGTATTGGAGTAAAGTGCTCGCCACAGGACCCGATGTCCTCGGGTTCAAAACCAGCCATGTCGACGGATTTTTCTTGAGCAATAAAAATCCATAGAACACTTTCCTTTGAAGGGTATGTATTATTATTATTATTATTATCAACCAGGGTTCTTACAGATATATGAAACATAAATTTAAGGACTTTTCAAGGACTTTTTAAGGACCAAAACTTATTTCTCGTTATGCCAAAAGCTAAACATGTCAATAAAAAAAATTATAAACTGTACCAAATTTTAAATAGATGGAAAACAATAACGTTTCACTAAATTTAATGAACAAAAAGGACTATAAAATATTAAT
>CABFWO010001214.1:160060-185720 GCA_902155825.1 Timema genevievae
TATATAAATATATTTATATATATATATAAATATATTTATATATATATATAAATATATATTTATATATATTTTTATATATAAATATATATTTTTTATATATATAAATATATATTTATATATATTTTTATATATAAATATATATTTTTTTTAATCTTCCCGGGTTCAATCCCCGGCGCATCCAGATTTTTCTGTGAAGCAGTGATCCTAGAACGGGCTCAACTCCGTCCGGTGATGATGGATAAAGAAGTAGCGGCTTCGATCTAGAAACATGATAAATGGTCGGAGGGTTCGTTGTGCTGACAGCATGACACCCTCTATCCGCAAATGTTGGCACTATCTTCGTCAACATGCGGCAGCCGCTCGGTCAGTATAGATCGCTTGCGGGCTCACACCATGGAGTTATTTGTATATACATCGTGTTGTTTGTATAAAATAATGTTTAAAATTAAATAATAAGCATCAAAATATCGAAATAATAACTTGACTACACGAAGCGGAATAAATTGTTAAGATCAAACAAACGTGTAGTTGCGATCGAACTGGAAACAGACTGACGCAGACGCAGTTACAGCGCTAGTTGCGGATAAACAAGGTACTACGCGACGGGGAATCGCGTAATAGCTGTCTCGGGACCGCGAGTAGAAAAAAGATCCCTACTACGCTGATCGTGTTATAGCCAAAATCTAGTAATAAAAGCACGCGTTATAGAATAACTCCCTGTACTTCGTTTGACAACATAAGAATTGAGGTAATCAAATATAGTTTTTATTCTAAGATAATGGTTTTTCAAATTTGTCGCATTAAAAAAACATATATTAGTTACATTGTTGGTGACCTGGTGGTCTAGGGGTAAGGTGTCAGACTTCTGTGCTGAAGGTCCGGGGTTCAAACCTCGGTCCCGGCACAGATTCATCTGATTGCCAAACCCTTCCTTCACCTCTGACAAGACGTGTATTAATCACAACTTGTAGAATGTGAGGAATGCCAGGCCTCCACCGTGGTTCGGATCCCACGGTAAACTGTAGGTCCTCCATTTCATCCCACAATCACCCTACCATTACACATTAGCGTAAGTACGTATAAGCCGAACGGGTAGTAAGACGCGGTGATAATATTTCCTAGATTGTTTTCCATCCTCCTTCAACGCAAATGCGGGTAATATTATACCTTCCTCTTATCTGGCCCATTACACTACTCGGTCATGCCTTCTAATCGATCCTAGCGGGCTTATCTCGTGTACATTCCCCTCGGCTCGACTCTCCCACCCTATCGTTTCACACCTTCAAACAACTGATAACGACTCCGATCCGAAACAAACTGCACCTACACGGGGGTGATCCGGCGTGCGTGGCGCGGCTCACTGGTGTTACAATCCCATTTACAGAGGAATCCGACACAGATAGAACAGCTTAAAGATCTATAAATACGTCAGGTAATCTACGATATGAAGCTATCACTTTTGATCAATGGCCCCATCCCTAAACCACGTTACAATTTCTTCTACCCCCCTCTAACCCAATGTAAAACCAAGTAAACATCTACCATGACCCCTCCCCCACCTTCAACACGTGTTACATAACTTTCCCCATCAAGAGTAAATGCCATTATTTCATGGGGAAGTTTTTGTGACACCAAAAGAGGCACTCAGATTCAATAATACTTAGAATAGGAAGGTATCTCTATAAGTATGTTTACCAACGGTGAAAACATGAACCATAATATTATTTTGTTCAACATTATATCTGTTTTATGTAACATTGAACATTGTGATGTAACCCCACCCATGTAACACCATGTAAACATTTGAGCACCGCCCTCTCAACAGCGTTACGTGGTTTATAGATAACCCCTAATATAGCAAGATAATATCCAAAAGTTGACCGGGAAAATAGTGTGTTTGTATTTTCTAAAAGGCCCTTATTATGAGATTTGGACGATACCTAGACACCCACTTCGATGGTCGAACGGTCTAAGGCGTAACTCTCGCAACAGACTGGACTGCCGATGAGATCGGGGTTCAAATCCCGATCGGGTGTACTGAGGGTGGGTTCTTCCTTAAATGGTTTTCCACTCTCCACGCAAATGCAGGAACACTTGCTCTAAATATAGCCTTCCTCATCCCTAACATATTAGCGTAATTAATACGTGTAGTGCATAAGCGTGTAAAACGAACGGGTAGTAAGACGCGGTGAAGAACGAAACCTTTACATTCTCCTTATTTCTTAAAATAGAGAATTTATCTTCTTTAAAAATGTGTCTAAATCAAACACAGGTTGTAGACATTCAGTGGGTGGGGGAGGGCAGCGAATAATTGGCAGAAGAGAGTGAGAGAGAGAGAGAGGAAGAGGAGAAGCGGGAAAGGTACAAGTGGTTAGAAGCCAACTAAAATTAGAGTGTCTCAGGCGTCAATAGCTCAGAGGTGTTAAAAAAAATAGCTACCGTAGTAAAAAAATAAAAAGCTGAAGGAAAAAACAAACTCTATCTGCAAGGTAAAAATGCAACTCGTATCAAAAAGTTGGGGCTGCGCCATCTGCCGGCGCGTGACCGAGATCTCCTCCGGACAGAGACGGCGAGTTCGTGACCCGGCTCCGCCGGTCCCGGATGACACGACATGTGACCATACATGGAGGGAACTGCGTGCGCCAGTGAGACAGGGCTTATGTCCGCTGCCACCTTACGGGACCGTGATGGCTTTCTCTCGGCTTGACACTTGGTTCGAATACCGGCCGCGACACCTTAGCTAGGCCCGGCGTAGTGTCTACTTAACTTTATAAAGAAGTGTTTCCCAAACTTTTTTTACCCAAATTTTTAGAACAATCTTTAAACAGACATGAGAAGGACGGGCGGGATCTTCTTTCAATAAATAAATTATTATTTTACGACTCTTTAAAAAGAAATTAACCATAGAATATATTTTTACAAACGTATGCGCCTTATTCTCTTCCTCTTCTTAATTTCTTTTTCCGTTATAACATATTTTTAAATAATTTAGAAAAAACCCATTCCACAAAACTTTTCGCGACCCACAAAAAAAACCTACTCGCGTCCCACAATTTGGGAACCACTAAGCGAAAAGGTTTCATGTTCAATTCCCGATGAAGGCTGTAAATAATTACCACTATGCGGTTGGTTTTGTTTTATTTCACCAAGTGTATTTTTTTATTATTATATTATATTATATTATTATTATTATTATTATTATTATTATTATTATTATTATTATTAAAGCCCGTGCCCGTTCTGAACCAACTGATTATATCAGCACACGGATTACAAAATAACGTGACTCTAGAAACATATCAAAACCCCAAAACCCAACGCCCTTCAATTCCATCACCAATGATACTTTTTTTTTCCGACCATACCGGTAATTGAACCTGGGAACACTTTAACGCAGTATAAAGAGGTACAGACAGAGCACAAGTGTCGCGACATTTCACTACGCGGTAAATTTACGCTCCGTAATTTGACTATATGTATTACATATTTAACCTAAGCATTCAAAGTATTGTATTCGTTTTAATAAAATAAGATAAAGGTAGACAATAAATTAAAACGGATTATTATTAGATGAACCGATGGCGGCGTAGAAAGCTTTTTTTTCCTACGGGTGGGGGTGGGGGGGTGGGATCCGGTAGAAAATGTTACTATACCTTTAGCCAATAAAAGCTTTGATACGTATATATGGAAGGGGGGGGTCTAGCAAATTCCAGGGGAAAGGGGGGGACGAACCCTTCCAACACCCCCACCCCCCATTTTCCGCGCCCTTGAGCGGAACCTCTCTATAAAAGTTACCTTTCTACATCCTTGCAAGTTATACATATTCTTTAATAAAATTATATAGGCCTTTAGATTTATTTTAAATTTAACTACCCCCCCTAAGATGTATTTGCGTACCCCAGATTGAATAGCACTGCTCTAGAACATCATTTTTTTATAAGACGTTCAAACACCCCTCGACTCCTGTGAAAGACTTGCTCCTAAAAATGTTGCAAAAGTCGGTGGGTGGGAAGGGGAGAGGGATGAGTGTATAGTTCGGAGTTCACCAAGAGTACGATCCCAGGAGCAAGCAGGCAACCCCCTTTGTGTTAGGCGCCCGTAAAAAAAAGATTTTTTTTTTTTAAAACTAGGTTCTTTGTCCAACCCATTCTTTGAGCCGTTTCATAAGATGTTTCGGGCACTTCGTCATCCAGCGTGAAGTTGAGGTCTTTCGATTAGAAGGAACAAGAGACAGCGCATGCGCAAGCACAAGATTTGATCTCGCGTCTCTGTCAGAGACTATCGTGAGAAACTCCCGACACGGAAATGGAAGGCTCGCCGCCGCGCACCGGCATAAGTTGGCGCCAACATCGAGATTGATGGCACAGAATCAGGTCATAGCGACTCTTATAATATGATTTGCACAAGCGATGAGAATCGATAGGCAGATGTTATATACTCCCCAATTATGATTTGAGATAAAATCGAGACTAGACCTATGACGAGAAGTATTTTAAACTGAAGCGAAACGACAAATATGGTTTCGCAGGTCAACTTATACTTTCGAAAGGGACAAAAACAAAAAATATTTTAAAATATATAATATAACTTTCATAGAGTAGAGTAGAGCAGGCCTGGGCCATATTTTTTGACTGAAGGTATTGAGAATTTAAATACAAGAATGGTCCGACGAATAAAATACGATTTATCGGATGAAGAAATTTACTGTAATTTTTTTATATAGACAACATAAAAAAGGTAAGACAATATAAAAATTATAAGTGATTCTCAAATGAAACAGAAATTAATCATATTCATGCCATCATTTCTTAATGTCAGGTGTTAAATTTAGTAGTGTTGAGTATAAATTGTGTGCATCTATGTTTATAATATTTTTAATTCAGGTATTTGGACTGGCCTGCTTATGGCGGGGAGATCTGGTTTACGAAACCCGGTCGGGTACACTGAGAGTGGGTTTTTCCAAAATGGTTTCCCACTCTCCCTCCACGCAAATTCAGCTACATTTCCTTTAAATATAACCTTCATAAAGCTTAAAAACCATTGGCGTAATTAGTACATAAGTGTATAACCCTAACTGGTAGTAAGACGCGGTAAGAATCTAGTGTCGACAATGTGTTGAACCGTGACGGTGGACTGTGGGTGGAACGTCTTTCTAGAGCACTAGCGCTCCATTGGCGATACGATACAATACAGCTACGATGACGGTAAGTTAAAATATTATCTCTGAGTATCGTAGTGTGAGCGTAGTATGTAGGTGACTATCAAGACTGTATCACTGATGTTATTACAGCCTTAAATCATATGTGATTGTGGTGTGAAGGTTAATTTAACCCTAGAATGCAATCGTACGTAAAATATACGCGTAGCGCCTGAACAATAATAATAATAATTATTATTATTAATGATAATAATAATAATTATTATTATTAATGATAATAATAATAATTATTATTATTATTATCATTATTAGCACCGCATCTTACTACCCGTTCGGGTTATACGCACTCACGCTAATGTGTAATGGTAGGGTGATTGTGAGATGAAATGGAGGACCTACAGTTTAAACGTGGGATCCGAACCACGGTGGAGGTCTGGCATTCCACACATTCACAAGTTGTGATTAATACCCGTGTCAGAAGTGAAGGAAGGGTTTTGGCAATCAGGTAAATCTGTGCCGGTACCGAGGATTGAACCCCGGACCCTCAGCACAGAAGTCTGACACCTTACCCTTAGACCCCCAGGTCACCTCTGAACAATTATTCATCCTCACTTCCCTCCCCTCCTTCGAGCTTTACCTCCTACGGTCAGTCACCAATTAGCTATCGTGACGAATAGTTGCATCTTGGACGTTACGTTACGTTACGCTATTTGGAAGTAGAAACTAAATTTACGTGCCGATAGTATTGATAGATTTGCGTGGGGGGAACACCAAAAGTAATTGTGCCCAGATCGTTTGAAATTAGTTAACTATAACTATAAAAACATTTAAATATACTAACATTTATTGTGTTGTGTGGTGTTCTGGCGGTCTAGGGGTAAGATGTCAAACATCTGTGCTGGGATTCCGGGGTTCAATCCTCGGTCCTGATTGCCAAACCCTTCCTTTACCTCTGACAAGACGTGTATTAATCACAACTTGTGAATGTGAGGAATGCCAGGCCTCCACCGTGAGTTCGGATTCCACGTTAAACTGTAGGTCCTCCATTTCATCTCACTATCACCCTACCACATTACACATGAGCGTGAGTGCGTATAACCCGAACGGGTAGTAAGACGCGGTGATAATAATAATAATAATAATAATAATAATAATAATATAAACATTTATTGTAATTATAAAGGTTTTTTCGAGACCTTGATTCTTTTGAGTTTTGTGTATTTTATTTAGTGTTTAATGTATGTGGATTTTGATGTAATTAGAATTTTTTTAAATTAAAAATAGAACAAATCGAATTGAATTAACAAAAAAACTAAATAAGGATTACGTTAGAAGATTATGAGAGGTCATATCGACTATTACGTGATATTTACGATATCGATAGCAATACAGCACCATACAACGACGATTGTGGGGGGTTAAGTGGTACACTTCACGGCGATATCCTAATCATTTTGGGGTTGAACGGTTGTGCCCCATTTGACCGAAAGGTTATAGCCAAGATATCTCCATTTTACCGTGGAATGTTACTCCCAATACTTAAATTATTAACTTAAATTTATTAACTCTCACTGCCGATAAAAGTTTTTTTTATATAGTTAATAGGTAACGTTTTAGAACACGGGACATTATAAAGGGCTTAATCCATGGAGTTAGGACGAGGAGGTTAACTTAGATAAAATGCAGCCGATTTGCGGGGGGCCGGAAACAAACCGTTATAAATCACAATCATGTAGTTAAGCTACACGCCCCAGGGTACCCGGCCGAGATTCGAGCCTGGACCTATCCCATGACAGGTAATCATGTTGCGAGCATAGCGATTTAGATCACGCGACCATTTGTATGAGTTCCGATAAGGTACAGTCCAACTTTCATAGGAAATTCTTTTATCTGACAGCTAATTTTCTTTAAAGCACCGCGTATTACTACCAGACCGGGCTATACGAATATGTACTAGTTACGTTAATGTGTGTGGGAGGAGGAGGGTTAAATTTTAGAGGAAATGTACCCGTGAAGGAACAGTGGAAAAGCATTTAGAAAAAAAACCAAACCTCAGTAGACCTACCGTTATAGGCAGTCCAGTCTATTGCGAAAGTGACTCCATATGACTATAGACCACCAAAGCGGGTTTAAAAAAAAAGTTACCAGATCTACTTTCACGTATTCATACGTCAGGTCATGTTATGTGCCGCTGTCATTTTTGAGAGATATTACAGATACCTGTAAAAACACTAATATGGTTAAAAGGTATTAATAAACTATTAACAAAATTTGTATTTTATAAAAAAAAGTCCCTTCATTTGAAAATTGGACTCTATACACCGTGAATAATCTCGACGGGGTTGGAGAGTATAAAGGGGTTTAAAATGTACTTATTCCATTCTATCAGTAAAATAACACTCAATAGTTCCGTAGACACAACAAAACGGTATGTTGGGTCTAAAATTTATATATATATATATACACACACTCAAAAAAATGAGGTGAGGGGGACATTGCACCAAGACAAAAAATAAATAAAAAAAGAGGTGGAGAGGGTAGAAATTGGTGTGGGGAAGAAGAATGTGATCAATATTCATGCGCGGGAAAAGACAAACACTGCCCTTGACAGCCGCAAGCGATATCTCTTTTCAGAAAACAATCTCGAAGGAAGGGGGCGGGGGGGCAAAAGCCCTCAATTTTTTAATTTTTTTATGTCACAAGGAGTCCAAGGCGCAAAAGGACTTTACATCGCGCTGACCAACGCAGCGCTCCCGACAGTATTTTGTTTTCCATAAAAACCCCACCTTTTCAAAATCACACAGGCAATAACAAAAATAAGAGGAAAGGCAAACATCAGCCCATTTGACTTTGCAGTACAATTTTAATAGGAAGAGTCTTTTAGAAAATGCAAACTTTTTTTCTGGCAAAAATTGATAACATTTTATAGACAACGAATTATATTATTTATCAAAAGTGACAGCCACAGGTCACATGACTTGGCTTATAAATACGTGAGAGTAGCTCTAGTAACTTTTCTAGCTGTCAGATAAGGCCCTTCCTACGCAAATTGAGCTATGCCGATATTTTTTACATTTCCTTCATCCTTATTCCTTCTACAAACTCTAATTTTTTTTTAAATAGCCCATTGTAAGCTAAAATAAAATCAACAATAGCCTCATTAAAATATATCTGTCCAGAAATTTAAATATATATATATATATATCAATATATATCACAATATATATATATCTATATATATCACAATATATATATATATCTCAATAAGCGTTCATATACATCTGCTTTCTACAAATTGAATAAATGGCTGTTTCTGACAGAATAGATTTCACTTCTGGATGTGGGGAAAAAAAGAAAAAAATTAATATAAAAATATAGCCGCGTTAAAAAAACCTACAATGATAGTTGAGTCATATTAATACTCATATGCGTGGCCTTGAATAGCCCCCATGAAACCGAACACGATTGCCAAAGTTCAGAGCACATTTTGCCGCTTTCTCTACTTGTAAGGATCAACTCACGACATACAAGACAGCTTGGACAAATTCTATGAAGTGTGTTTTTAAGGTGAGTATGTAGGAAACGCGACTTAGACCAATGTTTTGGAACAAAATAAATAAACTACTGCTTCAGTATAAACATAGAGTTTAATTATTTTTTTCACAAGGTGATATCAACAGTTGAATATCTGTCAAGAACATAGAGGCATTAGATTAGAAACTTTTTTAATCAAGAGGAAAAGTTGTCATTAAATTCCAATACACTCTTGAAAGATATTCAAGAAATGTTTATATCACCAGATGAAGAAAATTAAACTCTATGTTTCTATGGATTAGGGAAAATTGCGCCGGGGAAAACTGCGCCTTCCCAGAAAATGGAACAATGCGCCCAAACAACCTTGTCTATCTCACCTAAATAATGTTAACAAGAATCAAATAGCCAAAGCTATTATTTATGCTTTTAGTAGGAATTACTCCATCTTGATATGATATTCTGAAAATTTAAAAATGACACCTGGACATGGGAATCGAGCCCGGGACCTTTGGCTTAGTATACGACAATGCTCTAACCACTGAGCTATCCAGGATTCGTCCCATGCCCAGGGTCATTCTTCACTCATATTTTAAGGCAGAACTTATGATGGACGTGCTGAAATCGTCGACTACAAATGTGTGATTTTATTAAGATCACGAGCTATCAGATAAACTCAGCCACCTTCGACTCGGTAGTCGGCTCATTGCTGCCGAAAATTTCCGCACGTCCATCATAGACTCCGCCTTAAAATATGAGTGAAGAATGACCCTGGTCACGGGACGATTCCTGGATAGCTAAGTGGTTAGAGCATTGGCGTACAAAGCCAAAGGTCCCGGGTTCAATTCCCGTGTCCAGGTGTCATTTTTCAATTTTCAGAATATGATATCTAGATGGAGTAATCCTCTCTAAAAAGCATAAATAATAGCTTTGGCTATTTGATTATTGTTAACATTATTTAGGTGAGACAGACAAGGTCTTGTGGGAGAACTTTTCCCACTTATTAGTGTGATGATTCATGCGAGGGTACAGTGTTCCCTTTTTTCTGGGAAGGCGCAGTTTTCCCGACACCGTTTCTACTGGAGTAATAATTTATTTATTTTGGCTAAAAAAAAAGTTTTTAAATAAAAATTGCAAAAACATTAACCGAAACTAGCGTTCTTTACACTCCCACCTTAAGGCGGATTCACACTGTTTCCTTTAACGAATTAAAAAAAAATTGTTTAGTATATTATAAAATAATGATACCATTTTTGATTTTTTTTAAATGTATGTTATTAGTTATTATATTAATCACATTTTCTACAAAGTTTGGATAGTATATGTGATTACAAAAATGGACGCCAATCATGTCAAAAATATTTACGAATGAACCACAAAACTTTGAAAAATGTGATCGCCAAAGCCGCTCTATTATTTTTTAAAAAAGATCACACATGTTCTATAAGGTAAATCTTTTATTCAATTTTATTTTATTTAATAAAAGCTTTTTGATGGATCATCAAATTCACAAAATGTTTCTTTTATAAAAGAAATATGACAGTGTAATAGCGCTCTATAACAAAGAGTCTGTGGGTAATGCGGGTAGTATTACAAGTACACCAGGGTTGATACGCATACTAAGGTTTTCAAAGTTTTCTAGACCATAATGCATCTATTCAGTATTTTAGTTGTGAATTCATTTAAAAAAATACTCATAGTTTTAATTTGTTACTAAATCCTTGATACAATAATTAATTACGATAAATAACATCACATGAATTAGGGATAAAACTAAGTTTACACTTATACCATTATATAGTACAATTTTCGTAGGAAGGGTCTTTAGAAAACACACACACAAAATAGCTGTCAACATTGATAACATTTTACTGTATATTGTCATTTTATAGGTATTGATAATATCTATCAGAAATGACAGCTGAAGATCACATGACTTGACGTATGAATAAGAAAAAGTAAGTTTAGCTCTATTCACTTTTCTAGCTGTCAGATAAGGCCCTTACTAAGAAAATTATACTGTACTCAATATTTATAAAACTATTGTATCACTATCTGAGAGTTTCAGTGAGTTATCAAAACATCCCCGACTTTTTCAGGCGCGTATCAACCCCTGAGAGTGACCTTGAGGTGTGAAAGAGACGGAGGGGTGGACTCACCTGTGGGCGGCGGCCGTCGCGGCGCGTTGCTGAAAGGGAAGTAAGGAGAGTCCGGCCCGAAAGTCTCCCCACCCCCCGCGCCCCCGTAACTGTTCCCGTAAGCCTGCAAAAACAACAACAAAAACACAACCAAATCATGACCTGGGAACGACAAACAACATATGGGTAGAGTAGGATCGTAGTATGTAGAACCTTTTAGAAATAGACACACACATGCATGCATGATAACAAACTATAGGCGTGCAAACAACGGGTTTAGGGGGGGAGAAAAGTCCCCCCTCATATCCTTCTAGAACCACAGAGGGTCCGTCCCAATGTAAAGAGAATAGAAAGGTAGCGCCATTTGACTACATTTTATTACGTCCTTGCTTACGGACCACCCAGTACACAGCGGTTATATGTTTGTACTAAAACAGCCACATATACAAATTTTTACTTTCTCTCGACCCCCTCGGAGAGAAAATACTGTAATGTGATCGTCAAAAAAATCGAACTCAAGATTTTGATAAATGTCGACTGAAACAAAAAAAAAAGTGGTTTTCGCGATGCCGGACTGTCTATCTATACCTCGGGCTAGAACCGAAACCATTTCACCGATTGCTCTAAAACTTGGTATCTGGGGTTTTCATAAGGTCCCCCCCCCCCCCCCCGAGGAATTTTTGAAATTAGATATCCAACCCTAAAATTAAGGGTAGTTTATTGAAGGGTAAAAGTTCGTTGTAAAATAAAGTGAAAATTTTTCTACTTTAAATACCGAGTTTTCGTAAGTATCCCGTATAGTAGAGGTACTGTATTTTTCGAGAATCCAGACAAATCGATAATCCGGACTGGGTCGAAATCCAATCAGTCCGAAATATTGACGCTCTAATAAATTCACAATTTATATATTTAAAGAAAAAAGTAATAAGAGGGTCACCTCATTTAAGAGGAAGGAAGGAAGGAAGGGAAAGAGCTGCAGGATGAGTACACAAGTGACGTCACTATCATATCTCTCGTGTTTTATTTATGGTCTTTTTTTTGTTTTGTTTTTTCTTTTCCAGCCCATTCTCCGCGTTGTTCCTGGTAGCTTCTCTTTCCCCCCCTCGCCACCATTACCCTCCAGATACATCCAGAGTACTCGTGGATCAGCGACATCTCGGTTCAAGGATACACAACACAAATATACCAGACGGGTTTAGGAGTGCGGTTAGCACGTCTGACTCTTTTGGCTCAGTAAGTTGTGGTTTTAGAAAGATTGGCTACAATTAGGAAGGTATATTATTTATTTATCCTAGGAATCTAACGTGCACTTTCTGAACCGACTGATTACATCAGCACACGAGAAATCCTATGAGCTAGAGCGAAAGGGCCTACAAATTTTGCCGGAAAAGGCATTTTCACCTAACTTCCAGGCTTCCTTTACATGCCACAAACGACATGGGACCGACGGCTTTACTTCCCCTCCGAAGGAAGTTGTGTTACGGATTCTTATCGCTCGAGAAACATCCGTCAACCCCGTTTGGGTTCGAACCCACGAACAGCGGGTCCTGGGGTGAGCACTTTACCCAGGTGCTGAAATGTTTAGTACAAATAGTATCCCGATCGTACAGTTGGCAACACTGCTCTAGCCTAACCCTGCCGTTTATCTGGTAGGCGTACACGTCCCCTAGAGAGCAATCACTCCGCGGTGTTTTTTTTTTATTGCATCACTCTGTTTATACGTAGGGCTGAGTTTTATAGCGGTGGTGTAACCCACTCCGGGATAAACATTGGTTAATACGCATGCGCGAATAGTTCCGAGGAGAAATAAGATACAGCAAACATTGATGAGGTCACGTGACATGAGACTCTATACCCCCTTCCCCCGATTGCCTGAGTTTTAATTGCTAGATTCAGGCGTATTTAATTTTAACCCAAATTATATTTTTCCACTGTGTTAGTAAGCCTGCCTGTTCGGGCTAAGAGCATGCAGTCCAATTTGTATGGGAAGAAATTTATCTGACATTATAATAATGATAATAATATATCTGAGCAACTGGATTACATCACTCGTGGCTCAGTAGTGGAAAGATTAGACCGTTGTCTAGGGGACTCCCGTATGTACTAATCGTACATCCTTTCCGTGGAGGACCCCAGTAGGGGTCAATAGATTTTCCTTGCGCGATGAAAATATGTAGCACAACTTCCTTCGGAGGGGAAGTAGTGCCGTCGGTCCCAGGTCGATTGTGGTGAGTAAAAGAATCCTGGAAGATATGTGAATATACCTTTCCCAGCAAAATTGGAAGGTGCTTTCACTCTCGCTCAAAGAAATTCAGTGTGCTGATATAAACAGTTGGTTCAGAAACACGTTAAATATCTCAATTAATTAAATGAAATAAATGATATTTCCTAAATGTAATATCCTGAGCCTCTGCTACAAAGCAACAAAATAATGCACTAATTTTATATACGATATATATGTTTAGACCACGCGTTATTACCCGTTCGAGTTAAACAATTAAGTCCCAAATAAGCTAGTGGTTTTATGGATTAGGAAGGTTATATTTAGATTAAGTGTACTCGCATTTGCTTGGAGAGTGGAAAGCAATATTGTAAAAATCACCCTCAGTACACCCGACCGAGAGTCGAACCTCGGTCTCCCCATCATCGGCAGTCTAGTCTACTGCGAGAGTAGCGCCTTGCACCATGTGTCCATCGAAGCGGGTACACATTATATTATAAAATTTGGTAAATTGATCAATACTTTGGATTTGTTTATTAAATACCCGTTTGATATTTTTGTATAAATATAAGTCTATAAATTTAAGTAGTGTGCTGCTGTACCAAATACAATAACATTTCAGGGCCGCGTACTACCGCTAGAGACTAGAGAGTTGGAAGCCCTATGCTAGAGGTAAGAACCAGACAGTGGCGTGCCGTGGAGTGTCACCAAGGTAATATAACCCGCTCCAGTGGCCGAATGGTCTAACTAAAGCGTATCTTTCGTGTTGAGAAGAATGACTTGATGAAAATGGGGAGATAAGGGTTTGAATCCCGGTCGGTTATACTGAGGGTGGTTTTTCCTAATCGGTTTCCCACTCTCCTTCTAAGCAAATGCGGGTATATTACCTCTAAAATACTTTCTTTCTCAGCAATACCCCCATTAGAGTAATTATCATACACGCGTATAGCATGGACCGGTGGACGCGGTGATAAAAAAACTGCGCATAACCTGATTTTCTAACGAATAGCCATCCGAAATGTATTTTTTCATAACAGAATTCTATCATATAGCGGATTTCTGGTAGGCATAAACCTTCCAGATCGTAATTTGTAAGAAAATCTGCTTAAAGATTCTGCTCTATATAACTCATATGGGAAACATTTTTCCGTCGATACCTGCCCAATGAGTGTTCTACTGAGTGATGAGAACAATTCACAAGGTAGGCTCTACAGTTTCAACCGACTGCTAACCCTGGCACCGCGCCGCGCCGTCAGACTCAAGAGATGCTGAGAAGCGATTGACCTACCGTCGGGAGAATATAGTTCCAATTCTGACCGGACACCCGCATGTGAGAGCACACGCGGACAAAGGCGTTAGTCTCGTCTTCTTTGGTTTATGGGTGTCATAAGGGTGCGGGAGGGTTGAAAATCCTGCATAGGTTTAACGAGATGTGTTTATTTTTCCTTATATGATTTTCCCCTCTACCTCGACCATCCCCCAATTGACGGAGGCTAGAAAAAATTCTAAATAAAAAACTGTTCTAGAAGCTATATGAAGTGTTTTTTATGGCAACACTACCCCCTAACTATCGGAGGCTAGGACAAATTCTAATTATTAAACGGCTCTAGAAGCTCTCTAAAGTGTTTCTTTATGGAAATATAACCCCCTAACCACCGAAAAATAGGAACAATTCTAAATATTAAACACCTCTAGGAGCTATCTGAAAATTTTTTTTATGACAATATAACACCATAATTGCCGAAGGCTAGAAAAAATTCCTCTCTGAAGTGCTTTTTATGGTAACACAGCCCTCTAATTTGTACTTGTACCTTAATTTTAATATTGTTTGAACCATAAATAAAGCACATATATATTTTGTTCATAAAATTTCGGAGGGGGGGGTTGAACCCCGAAACCCCCCCTGACTACGGCCTTGGCTATAAATCAAACAAACGATCATATAACATCTATATATCAGGTTTGAGCTCAAACCATCAAATTGTTCAAGCTCTAGTCTCAGGCTGTATCCGATTATTCTCGAGGATCCTTGGAAGGATCGAGAAACAAAAATCTCTCATTAGGTAGCAGAATTGGTCAAGTATTTTAATTCCTTGACTTTTCCTTATTTTTTATTAAATTCACTGACATCAAAAGAAAAAAATCCCCGACTTTTCCCTATCCATGATATCGCAAATGAAATCCTCACACACACACACAAAAGGCGACATTGTTAACAGGACGGAAACAACAAACAAACGCAAGCGAGCTAGCGATGGGATGGGGAATGGGGGGAAGGGGGTGAGGAATTAACCCGGCGAGTTATTTCCAGAACGGATTAAAAAATAAAAATAAAGTAAGAAATAAAGTCGTCGAGTACCGAGTAGGACGGCCGCCGGCCCACTCTTCAAAGTGTAAACAGAACCGACCGGGGAGGTAAAGACATGCCAAGAAGCGAGAGATGTAACTTCCAGTATTTACATGCAGTTTCTCCACGCGGCGCTGTTTATACAAAGAAGGGAGGGGGGAGCAACAAGTCCCACAAGAAGGGGTAGGGGGTAGGGGGTGTCTAAATATAAGACCCATCATCATGTACCTCGCAAGTGTCAATCGCAGGTTTTTTTGCAGGTAACTTCGCTACGCGCCTGCGTCAGTCAAGTTCCATCAAAACAATCAATAGTCTCGAATTATTATGATTACAGCCCAATTTTAAGAGGAAGAGCCTTTTAGAAAATACTAACTTTTTTTGTGGTCAAAATTGATAACATTTTATTATATTATTAGTATTTTATTTTTTAGTCATCGCGTCTTACAAACCGTTCGGGTTAAATGCATGTATATACTAATCATTTATACGAAGTGTACCCGCATTTGCGTGGGGGCGAGGGGAAGAGAGTAAAACTATTTAGAAAAATCCTGACCAGGATTCGAACCCTAATCTATCCGTTATCGGCAGTCGAGTCTATTGCAAGAGTGACGACTTGGACAATTCGGCCACCGAGGCGGGTTTTATAGTAACTAGATGCGGGAAGTCCGGACGGGTAATGAAGTGCGATGCAAAAAAAACAACTAATATTCTCATCACTTTCCAGTCGCTACATTAGCTCTTTCTCCCCCTAACGCAGCCACGCCCTCCATGTCACCTTAGATTTATTGTAATTTTGTTCTCACCTGCTTCGGTGGCTGCATGGTATAAGGCGTCACTCTGGTGTTAGACTAGATTGCCGATGGCAGGAAGCTCGGGATTCAAATCCCGTTAAGGTGTAATGAGGGTGGTTTTTCCACCCTTCCTCCACGAAAATCCTGTTACACTTCCTCTAAATTCAACCATCCTAATTCTTAACCCATTATAGTAATTAGTACATATACGTATAATCTAAAAAGTTAATAAAACGCTGTGCTAAAAAAAATCTCAAAGTTTAAATAAATATTAGAATTTGGAAAATAGTCCAAAGGCGTAGTTTTGATCTTTTGATTCCTGGCGCACACAGGCAACATAGCTGTCATTTAAAGAAGGCCCTTTCTAGACAAAGTGGACTGTAGTGGACCTCCACTGCCTTGCCCGAGCCGACGTCACACACGGCGTAAAGAGAGAACGAAAAGCTATCAAACATTTTAAAAAACCGTCTTGAAGATACCGAGCGGCGGAGATACACACAAAAAGGCCATAAAACAGAAAGCAGCGCATCAAACGTAGCTTAGAAAAGAAAAAAAAAATATTAAAGGATGGGGGGTGGGGGGAGGAGAATTGACAATAAAAACGAGATTTTTTTTAAAAAAAAGGGAGGGACCAGTCTCTATAAAAGATGCAAAGGGTTCCAATCGTTAAAAAAATTAGTACAAAACGAGAACAATATAATTACTTCTATTAGAATGTTAAGGTTTTTTTTAATATTAATTTTAGAAGAGGATAAGAAATAAGTAAATCGGTTAAGTAAAAATGCGGCCCCGTGGCATAACAGTCAATGCACCTGGCTTCGAGCCGGTTGTATTCTGATTGCTAACAGGGCGAAATTCGTCAAAATTGCTAACACACCCAAAATGTTATGGCCACTTAAATAATCCAATGTCCAGATTGCGAACAAGTAAAAGAGCAGCTCGCGGGAACCTCCACGTGAGGGTGGCGACACGGGTGGAAGGGGTTACTGGCAGCACCCACCGGCGCTTTCCTCCTGACTAAACTTACCCTAGCCTAACCTAACCTAACCTAACCTAGAAATAATAGTGTATGTAATTTAATTAAATTAAGATTGAGGAGGCTGGGAGAACGTACGACTGCTCGGCCAAAGTGGGCAGCCCCTATTATCAAATTAGGGACGGGATGGCGTGTCCGCAATGTGGACTCCTCTCCATTTTTCAAAAAATCCCATGTTCGCAATCAGGACTGCTCGTAATCAGGAGGTCACCCTACGAGCCTAGGGGTCCCAGTTCGATTCCAAACTGGTACCTTGGGTATTTTTCCAGAAAGGGGAATAATTCCAAAGGCCACCAGTGTTTGGTTAGTAAGGCTCAAGTTAGGTTAAGACTCACTACCCGGTTCCACAACTTCATAATCACTATCATCACATCATCTAATTGCGGGTATAACATGTATAGCCACAGAGCGGCTAATAGTCAGTCTACAGACATCGGCGACCGAGCCTGGATACCATGTCCCTCCCGGTCACATATTATGCCATGCGATTAAAAAAAGTAAAAGAAGAAAATCTAAAAGACCTGTTGACGGCTTTTTATTTCAGCACCGCGTCTTACTATACCTCAGTTTTAGCTTCTGTGGTGCTGACTGACAGTTCACAGCTGACTTCTGACGGCTTTGAAAAGCTACCAGACCAAATTATGTATCCCTACGCCGAACCATATGATCTTCAAAAAACATATCTTTAGCAGTTGTCACTTCTGACAGTCAACATTTAGGTATATACCTAAATGTTGACTGTCAGAAGTCAGCTGTGAGCTGTCAGTCAGCACCACAGAAGCTAAAACTGAGGTATACATAGGTATATTTAGGTTTTCGCATAATATGTGCTAATTACACTAATGTACGAAGGATGATGAAGATTGAATTTAAAGGAAGTGTACCCGCATTCGAGTAGAGGTAGCGTGTAAAACCCTTTTGGAAAAACTACCTCATTACACTCGACCGGGATTTGAACCCCAATCTCCCTGTCATCGGCCTAGCACCCGAATGACGCCTTGGAACCATGCGGACACCAGAAAAGGTGTGTTGATGAAAGGTTGATTGCGACATTAAAACTGTAACAAAGGAATGATTTGAACTAGAATTGTTTTTTTAATCTGGCGTGCTAATGAAACCGACATTCCTTCTCTTTTTATGGGAGCTGAGCTATTACCAATCAGGTGTTGCACTTATTAGGTTGAATACTAAGAAAACCTTTCACAGTACACGAGTTTAGTGTTTATTGGAATTAACAGAAAAATATTTTCTATGACTCTATATACATACATAATATATAAAAGTCTAAAAAATCCACATGTTTTGGTTGATCATAAAACGCTAAATGCCCGGGAAACTAAAGGTAGCTGGTATAATATCATATCTTTGTGAATAAAATGGTGTAATTTAATGTGAGGTCATAACATTAGTTGTATTAGCCATTGTATTTTCCTCCTCCACTGTTTTGTTCTCCTATTGCAAGAAAGCTCCACCTAGGGACGTTATTAACTTACCCTACTTTGGTTTCTGGCGTTTATTAATTTCTGCTCGACTATTCTAGCTCCTTAAATCTATTACATAATTTTAAAAAGAGAAAATGTTGTTAGTTTGACAACTTAAGGATAAAGTGCTCGCCTCAGGACCCGATGTTCGTGGGTTCAAACCCAGCCGGAGTCGACGTATTTTTCTCGAGGCGATAAAAATCCGTAAAATAACTTTCTTCGAGGGGAAGTAAAGCCGTCGGTCCCATGTCGAGTGAGACATGTAAAAGAACATTTCCCGGAAAAATTCGTAGGCTCTTTCACTTTCGCTCAGAAAAATTCTTGTGTGCTGACATAATCAGTCTGTGCAGACGTTAAATACCTCAAATAAACCAAATAAGAATAACTTTATTTACACTATATCTTTCCACGACTTTAAATTATGTAAACGTTCAGCCAATGAAAATAAAGAAATACAATTATGACCTTTAGTGGTATATTTTGTACTTAGTTGAATGATAAAATTCAATTATAAATTATTTAATAATCTGGATCTTAAACCACAATGTCCTCTACCCCCTCCTTCAGCTCCAAGAATTTTCTTCTTCCTTTCAAGTCATCTAATATATGAATCCTTCTCCTTCCTAAGCTACTATTTCCCTCAACCTTGCCGTCTATGACGTCGTGCATAAGACAGCTCCTCCTAAGGATGTGTCCGATCCAGTTTGATTTGTACCGAAAAGTCAAATCCAAAATGGTTCTCTTTCTTCTAGCTCTAGCAGATTAAAAACAACCCACGGGAAAATAATTATAAATGTTTCCAACATTACGAATTTTGTAAAGTTAAAAAATTTACGATTTGAAGGTGAGAGTCACAATTATATAAGATCTCATTAACTGCCATTAATTTTATAGCCAAACATCCACGTAAAATATGTACAGTATGCATGAAGTTGAAAGTTTATTAATAGCATAATTCCATTAATACACAGATCACCCTCCCACCATTGATCCCTGCACCTTCTAATCGTCACTGGGGAAATTAATATTAGTAACAATATCATACTAAAAAATCTTTTTGAAATTTTCGTTAACGTTTTTCTACGCCCTGTTCCGTACCATAATGCTTGATGCAAGTAAAGATGTGAGATGGAAAATTTTCCCTGTATTTTTTTTCCCGTAAAATTTTCCAAAACGGAAAATTTTCAATTTATTATTTCTGTAAAATAATTTCAACTATTTATATGTAACTAAAATGTAATCGAGATATGGATATCCCAAATGTCAACGTTTATACTTGAGATGAGTTTCTCCTGATAGAGCATCAAACGAGCTTTGGTGGCCGCACGGTCTAACGCGCTACTCTCGCAATAGACTAGACTGCCGATGACAGGGAGATCGGGGTTCGATACCCGTGGTGTGAAGAAGTAAAGGTGAAACCGTGCGCATGTGCGCATGTGCGCCTTCCTTCTTGTCGTGACGTCAGATTCGGGGGAGTCAGGTAGCTGAAGAAGGAACAACTTGAGGGAAACAAATCAAATATACCACCTCTTTGGTGGGTTTTGAATGTTTAAAAAATAAGAAACCAAGATTGGCAGCAATATTAAATATTTTAGTTTTCCGAAGGATGAACTTAACAAAAGAAAGTGGATAGTAGCATGTAAGAGGGAGGACAAATTCGATCTGAAAACTTGTAAGTAATTTTCTCTGACTATACTACCAAATATAATATTGCAACGTTTGATGCTTTATAGATAAATTGTACGAACATTCATTAAAATACTATGTATAGTTTGATAGTAATAATAAGCTGCACTGCGGCGTCTTCATGACTATTATAATCGCCGTTAATCAAACCAAAACTAAGTATGTAGAAGATATTTTTTAAATAAATGTGTTTATGTCACCCTGTATTTTTTACCCTTTTGAGCTAGACGCATATTTAACCACGAAAATATGCTAGGGGTGAAGATGGTTGAATTTATAGGAGGTGTACCCGTATTTGCGTGGAGGGAGAGTGGAAAACCATTTAAGAAAGGGCCCCTCTTCCACTTCTGGGATTCGACAACTGAAGCGGATATACATAATAATTAATCTTTTTAGTATTTTTGGGTAAGGTCCCACTATTTTATTAGCATTAGTAGACCTGTATTTATAAACAAAAATGTGAGCCTAATCTTTTTACCTGTTCAGGTAGTCTGCATATTTATACTAATAAGGTAGCAACTTACGTGGAGGGAGAATGGAAAACCATTTAGGAACAACAACGTAAGTAGGCCCGGTTGGTATTTGAACCCATATTTCCCCGTCACCGACAAACCAAACTAGATAAGACTGTTGGCTATATACACGTTCCCGACGATGCGGGTGGATAAATATTATTTTTTTGTAAATGCTTTTTTTTTTATAAAAGTGGACACAATGATAGATTAAACTGCAAGTTTATTATTAAAGTTTATCAATACTGTAGCTTGTATTTTATTAATAGGAATTATCTCTAATTTGTCGTTTTAATTCGAGTTTAATATTAATTGTTCATTGTTTTTCTACCATTGTTACAATTTGTCATTAATGTCGGTATGTCTGTATCTATGTATGTCTAAATATTACATTTATCATATCCATATTAGTTTGTGTAAATAAATGCGTATAGCCCATATAGACGTGTGGTAAAAATAATAATGTAAAATTCATAATTTAATATTTTTAATTTATAAGAGTCTTAAATAGCCAAAGCTATTATTTATGCTTATAGTGGGAATTACTCCATCTAGATATCATATTCTGAAAATTGCAACCATGGGCACGGGACGAATCCTGGATAGCTCAGTGGTTAGAGCATTGGCGTACTAAGCCAAAGGTCCCGGGTTCGATTCCCGTGTCCAGGTGTCATTTTTCAATTTTCAGAATATGATATAAGAGTCTTGTTAAAATATTTAAGATAATTTAATAATTTTTCCTTCATATTTATTTTTTATTTTTATATTTACTTCATTAAATTAGACTATTTCTGCTAACCTAATTATAACATTTCCATCCAGCCACAATCTGTTCTGATCATTTTACAGAAGAAGATTTCCAGAAGTATTTGCAGTGTCGTATTTTACTATATTCTACACAAAAATGCAGAAATATAAATCCATTTGGAAGAAACTAATCGTTACTCATTATTAAAGTGCCCATAAATGAATTTTTACCAGAAAAACCAAGTATTCAGTGTTTATTGTCAGGTAAACACTCATTAGATATCCATTTTAAACAAAATCGTTAAAGCGATTTGTAAAAAGAAATTGAATTTAAACAAATCAATTTTCAGTAAATTACTCTTATTTTAAGAGCTTGCGTCTGTATAAGAATCCTGAAGTACAGCCATATTAAATATCAATTTAAAGTTTGAATAAAACTCATTAAATATTTTAGGATCAATACCCAGGGACATACATAATTGTAAATACTACATTTTTGGGTTTTAGGGCATATTAAACGCAAAGATTCATCAACATGTCAAGGCTGAAAATGTTCACGATTGCATAAATTTAGATTTATATGAGAATAGAAAAACAGTATTCTCCAATCCGATATTTAAAAAAAACTCTAAAGAGATGTAACCTTAATGTTGCAGTTATAAAATAGTGTTTATAATGACAAAGGAATATCTGTTTACTTTAGAGTGGTTTATTTTGTTTTTCTTGGTTACATATTTTGAGTTTTTTCTGTTGTAAATAAGAGAAGTTTTTCTTGTGATTTATTCGTTCAAGTCAAGGATTTTGTTTGAAATTGAAACAAATGTTCTTTAACGTGTGTATCATAATATTTTGAGTATTAAAATATTAATCTATTGTTTTTATTTTCCTTGTTTGATGAAAGTAACAAGTTCGTTCACTTTGTATAATAATGTTAAAATATCTATAATTTCATTATCTCACGGCCATATTATTCTTGCTGCAAATATTCTATAAGATCTCTACACACTTCTACATTATTATGTTGTGACCCGCCTCGGTGGCGTAGTTGGCTAACGCGCTAGTCGTGTTGAGCTCGACCACCGAGGACGGGGAGATCGAGGTTCAAATCTCGGTCGGGTGAACTGGGAGTGATTTTCCTAAATGGTTTTCCACTCTCCCTCCACGCAAATGCGGGTTCACTTCCTCTAAATTCAACCCTCCCAATTCCTAATTCATTAGCGTAACTAGTACTTAGGCGTATAACCCGAACGGGTAGTAAGACGCGGTGCTAAATATTATTATTATTATTATTATTATTATTATTTTGTGATTTACTTAAGGCATATTGTTGAAACCTAAACCCTACTTGAGAACGTGTCACAGCGCCAATGCTCGAAGTAAAGCGAGTCCCCCTAAGCTGACGTCATGCGCAGAAACGGACGAGTTTTAAGGGCCGGACGGTTTCACCTTACTTCCTCACACCACGTTCGATACCAGTCGGCTGCAGTGAGAGCGGGTTTTTTTTCCTAATGGTTTTCCACTTTCACGGGTGAAATTCCTCTAAATCCAACCTTCCTAATCCCTAACACATTAACGTAATTAGTACATAGGCGTACAAACCGAACGGGTAGTAAGACACGGTGTTAAAAAAAAAGTAGTAAGAAAACAAATGAATGCGAGCCTTTGTAGACCCGTTATGTTCATAAATCATACTTCAATTTTGTATCATCAATAAGTTAACTAAAATAATTTTAGGGTTGACCTGAAATTTGTCTCCCCCCCTACCCCCATCCTCCTTGGTTCCTATCTACACCTCCCCTGCCCCCTACAATTTAACCCGAAAGCCGCCACTGCGGAGAATGTTCATCTCTAGATGCAAGTAACAACATTATTACCCCTTACGTTGTACACATTTTTCTCCACCCCTGTTCCTTACAATACTGTATACACTTCTATACTGTTGCTCTTTTTATTTGTCCTATCCTAGTTTATTTGTTTTCTTTGGAACTGTGTGCGCCATTACGACTGCTAAGACTTCGCCTCGGGCTAACTCAGAAGAAGAAGAAGAGGCTGAAAGAACAACGCTGTGGGGAGGAAAAAAAAAAAAGAATAAGAGGGGGCTAGGGGAAGAGAAAGATGCCCGGGCGAAAAAAAGAAGAAAAAACAACACCCCAAAAAACTTTTTATTTTTTGTATTTTGTGTGTGTGTTGTTGTAAAAGAGAGGAAAAACTTTTTTTTTAAATGAGGTAGGAGGTAGGAAAGGGGGAGGGCGATTCCGACGATGGGAGATGAGAATTAGAGAAGAGAAACTTGATCGGCTTAAAACGTTAAGGTTGTTGTTAGGGGGGGAAAAAAACTCTCTCATTTTGTTCCGTTGTCTCTGCGCTATACTATACACCCACCGCCCCTCCACACACTAACTTTACCCACCCCTTTCCCAAGTGTCCTGGTTTGAGCGCCGAGATAAACTTATCACCATTCCATATCAAACTAATCGCATCTTGTTACAATCATTTTGTTGGACAGCGATGGTGAATGGTGTCAGCACTGCTTCGTATGCAACTTACTAGAAAAGTAATCGCAAGATTTTTCAGCTTCATCGGCGTTGTCCGCTCAGCGCGACTTGAAATGACTTCAGTTCTCAACTTTCTGCGCGACCGTCAGCTTGGCAGACCAGAATCGAATTTCAAAACCAACAGGCTTTATCAGTGCGCATGTGCCTAGACCAACCAACTCTATCCATGTGCATGCACCTGCAAAACGAGATACTAGCAGACAACTGCATCTACTGTTGGGAAATAACTTGAAATACCTCATTAAATGTAAAGCGCGCGTGTTGTTCTTTATTTGTTATGATTTGCCTCACGACAAAGTATAATAATTTGTAAACACCCATTGTGATATTAATCTTAAAGATGTTTATCCATTATAAAATAAAATGTCGGTATTCATCTGCTTCTAGTTGGTGTTGTAGAGAATCATGGGTTTAAACACATTTCTGCCAGTGTGTTAATTGCTGAGCCACTCAAGCAAATTCTGCTCTCAATTTTCTGCCAGCGTGTGAACCAAACTTGACTAGGAAAACAATGAATAGTGAAGAAGGTATTCTTTTGGAACGAAACATTAAACCAAAATACTTTTTTTTCTCTTGTGATTAGCATTGATAATATTTTACTAGTGTTATTTTATAGGTATTGGTGGAATTGGGTGAACGCATCTTGGTGAGTAGTTGGATGTATGTGGACTATTGCAAAGAATGAAGTAGTATTGAAAAAGGCAAAGATGGTAGTATATTAAAGTGTGTTAACGCCAACATTGTTGTATGGATGTGAAGCGTGGGTTTGTCAGAAGAAACACAAGAGCAAGGTGAATGCGGTTGGAATGAAATATCTTAAGAAATGGAAAAACTCGTATGGACGGCCGGGGACTGGATGTTGGGCCCGTACACTAGTCTCAAGTTATATCATAAGGCATATGAAGCTACGACAGGCCTAGCCAGCCGGTAGTTGAAAATATATTACCTGGATAAAAAACTGAGCCAGGACACAGGCTGGAAACAGTAATGGATGATACTCTAATGGAGTTGGGATGAGGAAGGAAACACATTAGAGTTAATCTACCCGCATTTGCATGGAAGGAGAATGGGAAACCATTTAGGGGAAAACCACCCTCGTGGTTCGAACCCCGATCTTCCCATCGTCAGCAAGACAGTCCAACACGATAGTGACGCCTTAGAGCCAGTGGTTCTAAAACTTTTTTTAGATTGTACCAAAAGTGTACTGTACACCCACAATAAAATGTACACAAATGACAAATGGCGGGTAATCAAAGGAGAAAATTCCTCGCCACGTTTGTTTCTCTTGTCATTTTGGCAATTTTCCCCCGAGAACCACTGCCTTAGACCATTCAGCCACTGAAGCGGGATATAATATCTTAAAGTACACTATTTCACTATCAAGAGTAAGCCCCGAAACCTAGTGCTTATCCTAGCAGACCCATTACTTTTGAGTGTGGGTATCAAATGGCCCTGTT